>SJYG01001457.1:44763-80755 GCA_006410535.1 Litocranius walleri
TTTGAGAGTCCCTTGGACTGCAAAGAGACCAAACCTGTCTTTCCTAAAGGAAACCAATCAGTCCTTCTGAATATACATCAGAAAGGCTGATGCTGAAATTGAAGCTCCAAAACTTTGGCCACCTGATGTGCAGAACTGACTCAGTAGAACAGACACTGATGCTGGGAAATACAGAAGGCAGTAGGAGAAGAGGATGACAGAGAATACGATAGAAGGCATCACTGACTCAATGAGCTTGAATTTGAGTAAACTGTGGGAGATGATGGACAGGGAATCCTGGTGTGCTGCAGTCTCTGGGGTCGCAAAGTGTCAGATACAGTTGAGCGAGTGAACAGTAAATTGTTTAAACTGTGGTCATGATAGTAGTTTGTTTAACATCTATAATTTAGAAAAACACTGATGAACACTCAGATACTTCATTGTAAGTCAGATATGTCCCAACCTTAACTTAATACCAGGCATCCTCAGAGCTGTCTTTGAAACTGGGATGAGGGCGGTGCTAAGCTAACACAGCATGGACTCGGCACCTGTGGTACAGATTGGACCAGGAGGTAAAAGCAGTGATTAATACTATGACACTTCCCAATAAATATTTTCAAGCCTTAATTCTGAACATGTTTGAGTGTGAATAGTTATGTCTAATTTATAAATCACATTCATGTTTTGATAAAATTATAGTTGATCAAAATAATTTGAATTTTAACATCATTTTTGTTCATAATAGACAGTGAGAGGTTTTCAAAAGAGTTTAAATGATTCTAAAATAAAATGCTTCTCATTCTGTAGAGTTCTGATTTTATGGTGTTTAACATACTTTTAGAGCCATATGTCTCTTCTGATTTAAAAGTCAGATGGAATGAGTTGAATTTAAAAAGGTTTTAGCATTTAGATGGTTATCTGCATAATAAATTAATGTGCTAATTACACTTCCCTGAATCACATATAAAGAGATTTGCACAAGAGAGTCAGTATTAATTCTGGAGAGTGGCACATTATCACTGAGTATTAGAAGCTCACCTAAGTGTATTCAGAATTACTTGTGGATATGGAGATGCAAATCATGAAGATTGCTTTTAATTCTGTTTGTCCCCTAAAATGGGAAAAAGTTTGTAAATGTGCTTTGTAAATTCCCAGTAATGAGACATTTTATTTGATGAAAATTTGAACTGTAATTTAATGGAGAGACCTTCAACCCTATCTAATCTCCCATCTTGTCAGGAACAGAAATCTAAAATTTAGGCTCTGTATGTATCACGTTCTCTTATTAGAGGGAGAACCAGGAAAAATCAAGAATGACACTTTTATAATAGCTTAAGTTCAAAGGTTGGCTTTCCAATAAGACATTGTAGTCTTTTTTTAACATTAAATTACAAATAAGAATACTGAGTATTAATAGTGAGTATAATGAGAGTATGGGCTCCCCTAGTGACTCAGTTGGTAAATAATCTGCCTGCAATACAGAAGACATGGGTTTGATACCTGAGTTGGGAAGATTCCTCTGGAGAAGGAAATGGTAACCCACACCAGTATTCTTACCAGGGAAATGGCAGGACAGAGGAGCCTGGCAGGCTACAGTCCATGGGGTCACATCAGTCAAACATGACTGAGTGACTAAACCACTACCACCATAATGATAGTAATAAATAACATACTTATCATGATTATATATTGTAGTACATAAATAGTTTAATATCAAAATACCTAGTTTATTGTCATTGAAATAATTACAACTTGTTTAAAACCAAAACTGGGAGAAAAAGTGCTGTATTTTTTAAAAGTCCATGAGACAAGGTAATGGTAATGCACTCTCCAATTTTCACTTAGATCCTTTAAGTGATAAATTAGAAATATTAACGATTTTTCATGATGTTGCTCTTATACTTTGTATTGTATATTACTATATATAATTTAAATTAGGCATTATAATTTGTTGGGGGTTGTTACCTTGTTGTTAATAAAAAGGAACAATCATCCTACATGCTAAATTTAAATTATTGTCTTCTATTTCTGATTCTTTCATATTCTTCTTGCTAGTTTTTTATCATTGATTGCAGGTTACATAGAGTAACATGTACATAGAGCTACATAGAGTTCTACTGCATAGAGTTAGTAAATATTTTCCCAGAGGACTATTTTCAAATTTATTTAATTTATTCACATATTTCTGAATTAATTCTAATGAGGTGGATGAAACTGGAGCCCATTATACAGAGATAAGTAAATTAATTTTAAAATTACTTTTTTAAAAAACATAATAACACTTCCTGAATTTAGATAAACATTGATATCTTCAAGCATTATGCCAAAATGTTATTTTTGGAATCTAAATATAAGCTCCACTGTGAAACGCAACTTTATAAATTCCTCCTAAATGGTATGTCCTCAAAACCTGTTCAAAAAGTATTGAGTGTTCAAGAGTTTATTTTTTTTTTACTCATTTACTTATTAAGACCTCTTCTCCTCCTTATATCTTATAAATCAAACATTAACCTGGCACATTTTCCCAGTAACTACAATAACACTATACAGTTTTTAAAATTTATTAACATATATGTACCATCTGTTCTCAAATACCACACATTGAGATATCTATATTTGTATTTCCTAATTTTTTTAATTTTCTAGAATTTTCTTCATGTGCTTATTATCACCTAAACAGAATATGACGATTTTGTTTTTCAGACCTGAGCTTCAAACTGATGAAATTATATTACAAATACAGGAAAATGTACATGAGGTGTTGCAGCAAAAAAACAGAGACAGAGTCAGGCAGAATTCAAAGCTGAATCTTGATTCTCTCACTTAGTTATGTGAGAGTGTGTAAATTTGTTTAATACCAAGTAAATTCAGTTCCTCTGCTGCACACTTTCAAAGGAAAAAAAATAAATACCCAACTGGTTAGTTTGTTGTGAAAATTAATACCAATAAAATAACAGTTAAATGTGTTATTAAATTACTAGCAATCTAAGTGTTCTAACTTTCTTCATAACAAGTCAATGAGATGGAAGACAATGAACATTTCCATTGTATAGGTGACAAAACTAAGGCAAATAGAGGAAACTGCATAATGTGATATAGTAAGTAATACAGGCAATTCCAATTCAGATAGCCTGGCCCAATTATCTCACAGTCACTCAGATTAAAGAGGGTAATACATGCCAATGAATGGCTGATCAGTGCTTTGCACATTTTTCATTGTTCGGTAGCTAATATGATTTACATTATCTCTCATGAAGGATAAATATATTAACTTCAACATTATGAAAATGGGGATTCTGTAATAAGAATGTTTCATTTACATTCTTAAAAGGACTTTACACGTATTAGAGTTTTGGGTTACCTTTTCTGCCATTACATAATTCTCCTCATGTTACTAAGTTAATGGCCAAAATAATGTATTTCAGACTTGAGACTTTGAATTCCAATTCAGATAGCCTGGCCCAATTATCTCACAGTCACTCAGATTAAAGAGGGTAATACATGCCAATGAATGGCTGATCAGTGCTTTGCACATTTTTCATTGTTCGGTAGCTAATATGATTTACATTATCTCTCATGAAGGATAAATATATTAACTTCAACATTATGAAAATGGGGATTCTGTAATAAGAATGTTTCATTTACATTCTTAAAAGGACTTTACACGTATTAGAGTTTTTGGTTAACTTTTCTGCCATTACATAATTCTCCTCATGTTACTAAGTTAATGGCCAAAATAATGTATTTCAGACTTGAGACTTTAGGTTTAAATTTAAAATTTTAATTGGAAAACTATTCTATAAAATCAAAAATGTGAAAGTTGAAAGGAAAGACTTTAGGAAATGCAAACCCAAGGATAATTTTAGGCAGAAAATTTAACACAGAAAACTATTTAGAGTAACCTTGTGAGCTACAGTCCATAGAGTTGCAGAGTCGGACACGACTGAGTGACTGAGCATGCACGCACAGTATCTAGTGCCCATGGGTTATCTGGAATGGTGTGGCTAAGAAAAGGGACTTTCTCTCCCATGAAGGCTAAACAAGGCTGCAGATTAACTGTTGGGTGTGAGGAATAAAAATTCAGAACAGGACTATAGAAAGTAACTAAAATAAGTATAAATATTTTTGCTAATCCAAACATTAAAAAATAGGAATAAAACATTAACATTGAATCTGCTAGGGGTGTAGAGGTGAGGTGAGGTGAAGTCGCTCAGTCGTGTCCAACTCTTTGCGACCCCATGGGCTGTAATCTACTAGACTTCTCTGTCCATGGGATTCTCCAGGCAAGAATACTGGAGTGGATTGCCATTTTCTTATCCAGGGGATCTTCCCGACCCAGGGATTGGACCCAGGTCTCCCGCATTGGAGGCAGATGCTTTAAACCTCTGAGCCACCAGGGGTGTAGAGAGAAAGATATTTAGAATAACTCAATCTAATCTGTTATAATTTGGACATTACAAAAATGAACAGATAACAAATGAATATAAATTTAACTAGGAACCAATCATTGTTGTTCCTTAGTTGCTGTGTCCAAATCTTTGGAACCCTATGAACTGAAGCATGACAGGCTTCCCTGTCCTTCTCTATTTCCCTGAGTTTGCTCAACTTCATGTCCATTGACTCGATGATGCCATCCAACCATTTCATTCTCTGTCACCACCTTTTCTTCTTGCCCTCAATTCTTCTGCATCAGGGTCTTTTCCAGTGAGTTGGCTTATCGTATCAGGTGACCAAAATGTCGGAGCTTCAGCATCAGTCCTTCCAATGAATATTCAGTCTTGATTTCCTTTAATATTGATTGGTTTGATCTCCTTGCTGTCCAAGGGACTCTCAACAGTTTTCTCCAGCACCACAGTTTGAAATGATCAGTTCTTCGGTGCTCAGCCTTTATGGTCTGACTCTTGGATCCGTATATGACTATTCAAAAGACCATAGCTTTTACTATATGGACCTTTGTTGGCAAAGTGATGTCTCTGCTTTTTAATACAGTGTCTAGGTTGGTCATAGCTTTTCTTTGAAGGAGCAAGTGTCTTTTAATTTCTTGGCTGCAGTCACCTTCTGCAGTGATTTTGGAATCCAATAAAATGTAATCTGTCACTGTTTCCACTTTTCCCTATCTATTTGCCATGAAATTATAGCACCAGATGCCATGGTCTTCATTTTTTGAATGTTGAGTTTTATTCCAACTTTTTCACTCTCTCTTTCACCTTCATCAAGAGGCTTTTTAGTTCCTCTTCACATTCTATCCATAAGGGTGGTGTCATCTGCATATCTGAAGTTACTGATATTTCTCTAGGTAATATTGATTCTAGCTTGTGAGCCATCCAGCATAGCATTTTGCATGATATTCTCTGCATATAAGTTAAATAAGCAGAGTGATATTATACAGCCTTGAAGTACTCTTTTCGTAATTTTGAACCAGTCTGTTGTTTCATGTCTAGTTCTAACTGCTGCTTCTTTTCCTGCATACAGATTTCTCAGGAGGCAGGTAGGGTGGTCTAATCTAGTATTTCTATCTCTTTAAGAATTTCCAGTTTGTTTTGATCCACAGAGTCAAAGGCTTTAGCATAGTCAATGAAGCCAAAGTAGATTTTTTCTTCCTGGAATTTCCTTGGTTTTTTCTATGATCCAGCAGATGCTGGCAATTTGATCTCCGATTCCTCTGCCTTTTCTAAATCCAGCTTGTACATCTGGAAGTTCCTGATTCACCTACCACTGAAGCCTAGCTTAAAGAATTTTGAGCATAAACTTGCTAACATGTGAAATGAGTGCAGTTGTATGGTAATTTAAACATTTCTGTGGCATTGCCTTTCTTTGGAATTGAAGTTGCATTGGAACCAATCAATTTCATTTTAAAGATATGGATATTTGAAATGTAAGATTAATGTTTAAGATATATTTTATTTACTGATGCTCACTTGATCTATTGTATAGTTTACACCTTGACCAAATTATTATTATTACATATTCAGAGAATCATGTTCAGATCAACAGAAAAATGTCATTATTCACCAAATGCAATTCTGTTTAATTTTTATGCCTTCTAGCATGTTTAGTTAATATAGAATTCCTGATGGTGTTTTTAAATAAACTCAAGTGTATCTGCTTCTATTTCATGATGTAATATTTCTTTATAACTTGTACCTGTGGAATGTAACTTCAAAAATTCATTCAAGCCATAAAATTGGAAGCTAATGAGAATGAATATAAATGAGTTTAAGTGCTTTGGTCACATGGCACAAACTTCAATCTGTGTGTATTACATTAAATTACTATTATGTTAATAAACTTTATATAGCTTATTAATTTTAAGTCCTGTCCTCTAAAATATCCTGATTCAAAGTGGTAGAATAGAAACTTAGCACACGTTTGTCTCCCAGCACTGAAATAAACATATAGTAGTTTGAGAATAGCAGAGAATGAAAATTTGAGGTGTTGCTAGAGATACAGATTTAAACAAATTTTGTGAAGAGAAGAAGAAAACCAGAAGGGAAATGGACCAGATAATCAGAGAATTGACTATGTAGAATGAGATTGTAATTGGTAGATGATTGACTGTAGCAATAGCAAATGTTTATTTCTTCAACTCAGTCAGATACTAAATATCCTATGTTGTGCAGGGTGTTTCTATATAATATATTTTCTAACCAAATTATTACCTTCATTGAGAAAGCTACTAGTGTTTTGAGAGGAACATATTTATTGTGTACATTGCTGCTAACATTTTTTCAGTGAGATAAGCATGGTAGTAAATTGTTTTTCTATTGATATTTGCTCTCAATGAAAATTTTTGATTTTTTTCCTAATGGATAATGCCCTCAATGTGTCAGTGGATACTAAAATTGTGTCTTTTGAAATTGGCAAAAGAGTTGTTTACACCTAAAAATAAAGTTTCTCTCTTATATGATGGCTTTTAAATAACACTCTTGTTATTTTCTAACAGTAGGTATAGGGTTCTACTCAGTTGGATATTAGCTAGTTTATGATTATTATATTATTTAAATTAAATGAGTAATTTATTTAAATAATTCACAGGCCTCCTGGAAAGATTAATTAATTTCATTTCACTGTGATCTCATTTCTAAGCAAGTCATGTATTCAAACTTCAACTCAGAAAACGTGTAAGAAGTGCTTTCCTACAGAAAAATGTGTCTCGATTATTTTAACCCAAATGTAGGCTTTATTAAAATTAAGGTATGTACATTTTTTAGACATAATGTTATTGCACACTTAAACTCCAATGTAGTGTAAACATAACTTTTATATCCACTGGGGAACCAAAAAATTCATGTGAATTCCTATTTTTCTTGTAATATCTGCTTTATTGTCATGGTCTGGGATAGAAACTGCAAATTTTCTGAAGTACGTTGCATGTATACATAGTGAACTGATTACTGTAGTCAGTTCATATATCATTTCCTCAAGTAGTCACCATTTTCTGTGTGATGAAAGCAACTGAAATCTACTCTCTTAGCAAATGTCCAGTATTAAAAGCAGTATTATTAACTATAGCCAATCTGTGGCAGTATAGATATTTAGGTGTATTCATGTTACATAACTGGAACTTTTAAACTTTTACCAATTTCTCCAATTTATTCCCACCTTTCTGCTTCCAGAAGCAATGATTCTATTCTCTAATTCAATGTGTATCTGTAGATTCTACAGAAAGTGTGATATCTCACAGGTTTTTCTTTTTTTTCTGTATCTGACAGTACACTTAGCATGATTTTCTACAAATGTATCCATTTTGTTGCAAATGATTGGTAGTTTATTTTCATATCTTGAAAATTGTAAATGATGCTGCATTGAATATAGGTGTAAGGATATCTCACCAAGATAGTGATTTCATTTCATTTCAGTATATACTCACCAAAGGAATTAATATATCATATGGTAGTCCTATTTTAATGTTAGGAAGAACCTCCATACTGATTTCCATAACAGTGACACCAATTTAAATTTCCACTAACAGTACATAATTGTTTCCTTTTTTCCATATCTTCTCCAACACTTATTGTATCTTGTATTTTTAATAATAACCATTCTAACAGGTGTGAGGTGATATCACATTATAGTTCTGATTTGGATGTCCCTGATTACTCGTGATGTTGAGTATCTTTTCAGGTATCTGTAGGCCTTTGAATATATATATATAGAGAGAGATATAAAACATATATTGAGGGCTTTTGTCCAATTTTTAACTTTTAACTCAGTTTATTTTTGCTATTTAGCTGTATGAATTCCTGATACATTTTTTAGTATTAGCCTCTTGTCAGATGTGTGGTTTAAGAATATATCCTCCAGTTCTGTATGCTGCCTTTTCACTTTTTGACTGTTTCCTTTCTGTGACAGAAACATTTTAGTCTGATATTGTCTCACTTGCTTATTTTTAATTTTCTTGCCTAAACTTCAGTGTCAAATCCAACACTTGCCAATTTCAATGCCAAAGCATTTTCCCATATGTTTTCTAGGAGTCTTATAGTTTTAAATTTGTTGAATTTTTAATTCAGTTGGAGTTGATTTTTGCTCATAATGTAAGACTGGAGTCCATTTTTTTTCTTTTATGTCTCAATATCTAGTTTTCCCAATACCATTGACTGAAGACACTATCCTTTACTCATTGTGTATTCTTGGTGCCTTTGTAGAAAAGTTAGTTAACAATATTATGTGTGCTTATTTTTGGACTCTACTGGCTTCTCTGGTAGCTCAGATGACAAAGAATAAACTTCAATGCAGGAGACCCAGGTTTGATCATGAATCAGGAAGATCCTCTGGAGAAGGGAATGGTGACCCACTTGAGTACTTTTGTCTGGAGAGTTTCATGGACAGAGGAACCTGGTGGGCTAATACTTTCACTTTCATTTTGTTTTATTGGTATTGTATGTCTATGTGTATCATATATGTGTCTGTATGTGCTTTTATACCAATATCATACTATTTTGATTGCTATATCTTTGTAATATATTTTCAAATCAAGATGTATAATGCCTTCAGCTTTATTCTTTCTCAAAATTGCTTTGATTATTCAGGGTCTTTGCTGATTTGAAAATAACTTTATAATTAATTTTTATATTTCTGTGGAAAATGACATTAGGATTTTAATAGGGATTGAGTTGAATCTCTGTATCACTTTGAGTAGTATATATATTTTAACAATATTAATTATTTCAGTTCATGAACACAGGATATCTTTCTATTTCTGTATTTTTTAATTTATTTTATCAATGTCTTATGTTTAGTTTTCAGTTATCAGACTTTCATCTTCCTGATTAAATTCATTTCTAACCACTTTTAAACCACCTTTTAATACTATGATAAATTAGATTTCCTTTTCTTTCTTTTTTAAGACAAGTCAATGAAAGTGGACACATAAAGAAATCTATAATTGGCTGTGATCAATTAATTGTAAACACTATGAAGCTTGGACCAGTGGGATTTTTTTTCTTGATTGCCTTTTCATATATTTTTTGATATAAATAAGTATGACTGATTTTTCCTTATTCATTTTGAACCTTACAAAAACAAGAACTTTTCAATGTTAGTTCTAATAGTTTTGTGTGTGTGTGTGCGCGCACATATGTGTGTGTGGAATCTCTAGGGTCCTCTACATATAGGATTTACCACCTGCAAACAAAAATATTTTTGCTTCTTCTTTTTCAATTTGAATGCCTTGAATTTCTTTTCCTTCTCTCCTTGCTGTGGCTAATACTTCCAGTATTTTGCTGAACAGAGTTAGAGACAGTGAGTACCTTTGCTTTGTACAATTCTTAGAGCAAACACTTTTAATTTCTTTCCATTGGTTTTCAAGTTAGTTGTATATTTTATATAAATGATCTTTCCTCTGTGGTGAGGAAATTTATTTTTATGTCTATTTCATTGAGAAATTTTTATCATGCTTGGATATTGAGCTTTTGAAAAGCATTTTATGCATCCACTGAAATGATAGTTTTATCTTTCATTCTGTTGATTGATTTGCCTGTGTTATTTTGTTGGTTGGTTGTTCAGTCACTAAGTTTTTTTGTGACCCCATGGCCTACAGCAAATCCCATTTAGAAATGGCACATAATCTTTTTAATGCATTGTTGCATTCAGTGTACTGGTACTTTATTAAGGATGTTTTTCACATATAAAGTGAAAGTCACTCAATCATATCCCCGACTCTTTGTGACCCAATGGACTATATAGCCTGCCAGGCTCCTCTATCCGTGAAATTCTCCAGGGAAGAATACTGAGGTGGTTAGCCATTCTGTTCTCCAGCAGATCTTCTCAACCTAGGGATTGAACCTGGGTCTCCTGCATTGCAGATGTATTCTTTATCATGTGAGTCACCAGGGAAGTCATCAGAATTAATCACACACACACACACACACACACACACATATATATATATATATTTTTTTTTCCTTGTGATGGTTTTCTCAGAGTTTGGTATGAGAGTAGTGCTGGCCTCACAAAATAAATTTGCAAGTATTTTCTCTGCTGGCAAGCGGGAACAGGATTTAAGAACTCGTTCAATGATGCCACGTCTAATATTTCTGAGTGTAATGAGCAACTTCACGTGAAAGAGCTTCAGCTTAAGAGCTAATTCAGAATGAAGATTGTACCCCTATCACCTCCTGGAATGTCAAAAATGTTCTGGTTTCTACCATAAGGCACAGAAATTCAGTTTCTCATTTTTTATGCATTTATTTGAGGCTTTGTGCCTGGATTTGGGACAACTTTCTTATCCATATCAATTGTACTTTCTGCAGCTATATCTTTTTTTTTTTTTTTTCCATTTTCAGCTCAGGCCTGTAGGAGGTTAGAAATTCAAAGTGAAAATACAGCCTGTCTCAGAGAGCTGTTTGACCACAAATTCTCACATTAAATTACTGCAGAAGGAGAAATTTACATTTTGTAATGTCACTGATGTTTTCTAAGAAAAAAGTTTGCATACTTTTAGTAACATGACAGTAAGCATTTTATCATATATATTACAATTTTAATATTTCATATAATAAGCTCAGTGAATAAGCACTCACTGCAAAATATTATTTGTGGAGAAAGGTTTACCAAATTCAATAGTAGCTTCTTGCAAACATCTATATTTGCTTTAGTGGTGCATTACCCATTTGGTAAAATTTTAAAAATGCAAATTATGCAAAGGAAGTTTTTTATAATATGGTTTATAATCAAATTTTGATGTTTTTATGCTTAGATATTATATTTGATAATATTTAATGCAGCATATGCTGATCTGTAGTTTTACTATGCTAATAACAAAAATCTTAATATAAATTGTTTTTGTTATTTAGATAAAGTGTTAATAATTAAAATACATTATTTTTATTTTATCAAATATGTTTGTTCTTAACACTCCCAGGAATTTTTTTTCCTTGTGATGGTTTTCTCAGAGTTTGGTATGAGAGTAGTGCTGGCCTCACAAAATAAATTTGCAAGTATTTTCTCTGCTGGCAAGCGGGAACAGGATTTAAGAACTCGTTCAATGATGCCACGTCTAATATTTCTGAGTGTAATGAGCAACTTCACGTGAAAGAGCTTCAGCTTAAGAGCTAATTCAGAATGAAGATTGTACCCCTATCACCTCCTGGAATGTCAAAAATGTTCTGGTTTCTACCATAAGGCACAGAAATTCAGTTTCTCATTTTTTATGCATTTATTTGAGGCTTTGTGCCTGGATTTGGGACAACTTTCTTATCCATATCAATTGTACTTTCTGCAGCTATATCTTTTTTTTTTTTTTTTCCATTTTCAGCTCAGGCCTGTAGGAGGTTAGAAATTCAAAGTGAAAATACAGCCTGTCTCAGAGAGCTGTTTGACCACAAATTCTCACATTAAATTACTGCAGAAGGAGAAATTTACATTTTGTAATGTCACTGATGTTTTCTAAGAAAAAAGTTTGCATACTTTTAGTAACATGACAGTAAGCATTTTATCATATATATTACAATTTTAATATTTCATATAATAAGCTCAATGAATAAGCACTCACTGCAAAATATTATTTGTGGAGAAAGGTTTACCAAATTCAATAGTAGCTTCTTGCAAACATCTATATTTGCTTTAGTGGTGCATTACCCATTTGGTAAAATTTTAAAAATGCAAATTATGCAAAGGAAGTTTTTTATAATATGGTTTATAATCAAATTTTGATGTTTTTATGCTTAGATATTATATTTGATAATATTTAATGCAGCATATGCTGATCTGTAGTTTTACTATGCTAATAACAAAAATCTTAATATAAATTGTTTTTGTTATTTAGATAAAGTGTTAATAATTAAAATACATTATTTTTATTTTATCAAATATGTTTGTTCTTAACACTCCCAGGAAGTAATCAATGTAGCTCTTTTGTAAATAGGTTCACTACCTGGTATCAAGTTAGCTTTAAAGACAACTTAAACTCTAAAATACAGTGTAACAATGTATTTTTCATTTCTAGGATCAAAGGACAGGATAGAAAGCCTGTGAATAAACACACAAAGCTACGTATGGTCAATTAATGTATGACAAAGGAAACAAGAATATAAAGTGGAGAAAAAGTCTCTTGAATAAGTGGTGTCGGGAAAATGGGACAGCTACTGGAAGAGAATGAAACTTGGACATTTTATCATACCACACACACAGACACACACACACACGCACACACACACACAAAAGTCAAAATAGGTTGAAGACCTAAATATTACACCAGATACTATAAAACTCTTAGAGGGACGCAGGTAAGATAGTCTTTGACATAAATCACAGCAATATCCTTTTGGATTCATCTCCTAAAGGGGATAAAAAATGAATAAATAGAACTTAATTAAACTTAAAAACTTCTGTACAGCAAAAATCATCACTGAAATGACAGGCTACAGAATGGGTGAAAATATTTGCAAGCTAAGCAATGGACAAAGGCTTAATCCCCAAAATAAACAAACAGCTCATACAGTTCAATATCAAAAACAAACAAGAGCTCAATAAAAAAAGGCAGAAAACCTAAAGACATTTCTCCAGAGAAGAAATCAGTTCAGTTCAGTTGCTCAGTCATGTCTGACTCTTTGCAACCCCGTGGGCTGCTGCACCACAGGCTTCCCTGTCCATTTCCAACTCCCGGAGCTCGCTCAAACTCAAGTCCATTGAGTCAGTGATGCCATGCAACTAAAAGGCACATGAGTGGTTGTTAATAGGACTAACAAGTAATAAAATTGAAATTTCATAGAAGTGAAGTGATTACCATATCTCAAGTTCCAATCTGTAATTAAAATTCAGTTTCTTTTCCAAAGACCAATATCTTCAAAGTCACTGCATAATAAGACATCAGCCAAGACCTTAGGTAGAACTGGTCAAAGTTCAGAACATGTGTGGAGAAGAGGGGGGTTTATCTTCCTTGAATATTTACAAAAGTCATTCGGGAAGAGCTGCTATAAAGGAATAAAAAATTAAATTAGTAAAGGAAAATATTTCATAGAAAAATCATTTAATGTTTAAAGAGAAAAAATACCATTTGTATCTCATCAACTGTGTATTGATTTCTGATAAATAACGGCTCATTTATTTCTGTGTGTTAGCCTTATCATCTTATTTTATAAGAGAGACTTGGAGTAATCAAAGCTAACATGCTGATAAATGTTGGACCTGAGATGAAATACATTTTCTGTGATCTTGCCTTAATGTTATTTAATGAGATACCCATAGGTTGAAAATCTGGAAGATATGCCTTACAAAAACTCAGGCCGAATGTAATGTTTTTATGAAGTTTGTTTCAAATTATTTAATGATATAATGGCTCAGATGGTAAAGAATCTGCCTGCAGTGTAAGAGACTTGAGTGTGATCCCTGGGTCAGGAAGATCCCCTAGAGAAGGGAACGACTATCCATTCTAGTATTCCTGCCTGGAGAATTCCATGGACATAAAAGCCTGGTGGGCTATAGTCCAAGGGGTTGTGAAGAGTCAGACATGACTGAGCAGCTAACACTTCCACTTCTTTCATATAATGATATATCACGGGAATTTTCAAATACAAAATCACTGAAAACTAGAATTTCTGTCTTCACAAATGCCATTTGATGAAAAGATATTTGGAGATTTAATATTTTATTTCAGTATATGCCACATAACCAATTGCTATACAGTATTCCTGCCAAAGTTAATAATACTTAAGTATTAAATGGTGAACAAGTTGCAGAGGGATGACTAATTATAAACAAGGTATCTAAGGAGTTAAATTTAATTTCTAGGAAAAGTAACAAACCAAACCCTAACCAAAAGGGCAAACCCTAATCTTGATTTAAAACAAAGATAATATAGAAATCTTCATCAACAGATGAGCTAGAAAAATATGTTGACTTTCTGCTTAGTAAAGTTTTTGAAATGCTTCTGAAATCCTTTAATCACATGGAATTTAGTTAACTTCTCACTTATTGAAAGAAGCAATCACTTCAGTATAGGTTGTGCCTACTATGACAAAACCATGACAGAAAATATTTCACATTTTCGTGAATTATTTTAATTCCTATGCTCACCATGAAGGCATGAAAATCACTCTAATGATTCAATAAATAGAAGATAAGATTGCCTTTAAAGAATGTGTGCACTCGTACATTTGCTTGGATAGCACAAATCTGAATCAAATATATATATTTGAATTATGTATATAAAGATGACACAAAAGTATTTTAGTCTTTTAATTGCTTTGTTTTGGAAGCATTCTATGTAACGTAAATAAACCAAGTTGACTATTAAGTTTTACCAGTCTAATGTGATGTTTGGATATATCCATGGCAGTATTTTGCAGTTCTAGTTTTGAATGTTATTCATAGGTTTAATGACTTGCTGCTCACTCACTAAGTAGTGTCCCACTCTTTGCAACCCCATGGACTGCAGTATGCCAAACTTCCCTGTCCTTCTCAAACTCATGTCCATTGAGTCACTGATGCCATCCAATCCTCTGTTGTCCCATCTCCTCCCACCTTCAACCTTTCCCAGCATCAGGGTCTTTTCAAATGAGTCAGTTTCTCACATCAGGTAAACAAAGTATTGGAATTTCAGCTTCAGCATCAGTCCTTCCTTAATACTGTTTGCAAGTGCCATTCATTTAATGAATAACATAACATTATTTTCATATAAATCCATTTCTAATAGCAAAGTGCTTGTGATTAGAAAAATTTATTTTTGCTATATGACTTGACAAAAAACTTATGGAAAACATTTTTTATGAGTGAAAATAATTTTAAATTTCTGTTTTATCCAATTAAAGCATCATTAAGTATATTTTAAACCTAAGTAAGAACTGAATTAAATGTATAATTAAGTAAATACAATTTATACTATTGAAAGACTCTTCCTCTCTTTGGAGGCAATTTGCTCAAAAGTACAGATGCATACATTAATTTTTATTAATTATACCTTTTATGATATAATCCTTATAGCTTATTATTTTTCATTATTCATTATTTTTAAAAGCAATGAAAAATAATATTATTTTCTTAGAAAAATGACACACCACTTACCAACTCCAGAGTGTGTCTTATATTTTGGTTTATAAGCTTTATATATATATATATATATATATATATATGATACTATGTATAAAGAACTGCCCAGAGCCAGCATGAGGAGTCCTGCCCCTGGCAAAGGTCATAAGGTTAAGGGGTCCAATAGGCAAAGGCGAGTTGGGCCTTAAGGGAGCCTCGCTGAATTTTCTCGAACATCTACCCCCAAAACCAGAGTCTGCCTGCTGTACTGCATTATGCTTTTTGCTTATGCTTCTGATATTAACAGGGGCTGTCCCCCACCACCTTCATCTAAAAAAAGTTAACTTAGAGCTCCAATTGACGGTCTCCTGCATATAAAAGGAGTGTTTCAGCTCAAACCCCTTTGATGGCTCTCTAACTTGCCTGACAGGTTTAACTACACTTGTGAATTGTTTACAGCCCCCCAACTGTGAGAGGCATGAAGCTTAAAGCATCTTAAAGATATGGAGCCTTTTCTAAAAAGGTAAAAATTATATTGGTGACTGTTGAGTCAATGACTGCTGCCAGGCCTCCATATTCTTTATCTTTTAGGCACCTGGAGGATATTAATCAATGTAATTAGGATATAGAAAAAAGGAATATAGTAGTTTTGATGTTAGCAACACTAGACTTTTGAGTTAGTGAACTTTCTTTGTTATAAATCACTGTACTCCTCTTTGTTATAAATTGTTGTGCCCTTGTTATGTAACAATGTAACTTTATTTAGTGCTTTCTGAGAGTGGCACTAGACTTTGGGAAGAACAACACTATTAAGGCAAATAAGTTTTCTGGTTGACAGACCCTTATCAGAAAAGGGCCATAAAATGTTAATTGGCTTTCTGGACAGAAGATGGTGTAAATCACCTAAGACTTATGTATACAGCTAGATATGCAGAGAGAAAGCCTGGTCTCGATAAGAGTCAGGGTGCTGATGCTGCATAATTTTGTATTATCCATTGATCTCTATGTAAAACCAAAACTATAAACAGCCTTTCCAGATAATAAAGGATGGGCCAGTCACTGGACAGGCTGGTTTCCCCCGTGTTGACTCTCTCTCTCTCTCTCTCTTTCGCCCTCTCCTTCCCTCTCTTTTTCAGGCTGAATTCCAATCTGGGACATGGAGGCTCACCAAGTCTACTTACTTGCCCTGGCTTCTAAGACCCACGCGAGAGGGAGCCCAAGGCGGGACACCCTCTGCTATTCAAGTGGGTGCTGGTTGCCTGGAGCCAGCGTGAGGAACTCCGCCCATGGCAAAGGTCATGAGGAAGGAGGCTTGGCATATGCAAAGGCGTGGTCAAGCCTAAGGAAACACCCTGTTCTCGAGCATCTACCCCCAAAACCAGAGTCTACCTCCTTTACTGTTTCATGCTCTCACCTACACCTCTGACTTTATGGGGGGCTGTTCCCCACCGGTTCTCTCGCAGAAGGAGTAAACATTCAGCTCCAAGTCAATAAAAATTCCTGGGTGTGACAAGAGTGTTTCAACTTACAAACTCCTCTTAAGGTCCTTTAGCCTCCCTGATCAGGTTCGTCTGGCCACATGTGATTGTTTACAGCCTCCCAACCATGAGAAGCATGAGATGCTTTAAAACTTTCTAAATACAGACTCTTTTGGGAAGTTAGAAATTATTAGTATAGTGGGTTGGTTAGGAATTATATTGATGAAGGGTTTTTTCATTTGTTGTGCCAATAATTGCTGCTAATTCCCTGCCCTGGATGTGACCAGGGTGTCTCAGGTCAAACCTCTCTGCTGGCAAACTAGCTTGTGTGACAGGATTATCCATACTCCTGCCACTACACCATATCCTTAGGCACCTGGGAGTATATTAATCGATGTATTTGAAATATAGGAAAGGAAATATAGTAGTTTTTGGTGTTAGCAATACTAAGCTTCTTGAGTAAATGAATTTTCTCTTTTGTTATAAATCACTGTGTCCTTGCTATGTAAAAATGTAACTTTATCACTATCCTAAGACTAAATAGATCTTAAAGAGAACATTGATGAAACGATTTTCATTTGTTGGGCTGATGTTTTTGCTGCTAAATCTCCATATTCCCTGCCCTTATAAAGAATATAACTAGCACATAGGAGATATAAGTATTAACCTTTAAGATCAATCATGTTAACCTTGGGTTAAATAAATTCCTTTCTTAGTTGTAACCCATTACACCCTCACTCTATAGGAATGCACCTTTCAGTTCAGTTCAGTTCAGTTGCTCAGTCGTGTCCGATTCTGTGACCCCATGAATCGCAGCACACCAGGCCTCCCTGTTCATTACCATCTCTCGGAGTTCACTCAGACTCATGTCCATTGAGTCCGTGATGCCATCTAGCCATCTCATCCTCTGTCGTCCCCTTCTTCTCCTGCCTCCAATCCCTCCCAGCATCAGAGTCTTTTCCAGTGAGTCAAGTCTTCGCATGAGGTGGCCAAAGTACTGGAGTTTCAGCTTTAGCATCATTCCTTCCAAAGAAATCCCAGGGTTGATCTCCTTCTGCTACCTTCAGAGGGGGGTGCTTGGTTTAAGAAAAAACACTTGGAAAAAATAAGTTTTTTGGTAATCACAAAGAAAGGATCATAAAATGTCAGCAGGCCTCATGGCCATAAGATAATGTAAAACCCCTAGGACCTTTTTTTATACATTTATGTGAAGCACCTGATTTTGATAAAAGTCAGGACTGCTGACCCCTGTGTGACTCTGTATTCATCCCTACTACCTTCAGAGGGGGGTGCTTGGTTTAAGAAAAAACACTTGGAAAAAATAAGTTTTTTGGTAATCACAAAGAAAGGATCATAAAATGTCAGCAGGCCTCATGGCCATAAGATAATGTAAAACCCCTAGGACCTTTTTTTATACATTTATGTGAAGCACCTGATTTTGATAAAAGTCAGGACTGCTGACCCCTGTGTGACTCTGTATTCATCCCTATGTGTAACGAAAGGTATATAAGCAAACCTAAAAATACAAAATTGTATCAGTTTCTGGAAAGACTGATTCCCCCGTGTCGTTTCTTTCTTGCTGTCCATTTTTCTGGCTGAATTCCCATCTGGAATGTGGGTACTCACCAAGCCTGCTAATTTTGCCTGGGCTTCTAAGATTGGACCAGGGAGGCCTCAGTGCCTCCTCTCCTTTGGGAGAACGGAAAGATGCCTGTGGCCTACGTAGGTGGTGACTGATATTCCATGTAAACCAAGTTATTCAGCATCTTTTTCTCCACTAATTTTCCTACTACACTATCCATTTCTAATTTCTCTCTATATCTGTAATTAAATAAGTTTTTTCCTAAGACACCTACTCAGTCTCCCCTTCGAATTACCCTGGATCCACCGGGGCTGGACCCTGGCAGCCAGTGGCCTAAGGTAGATGGTGCAAACCTCTTGTCTCGATGTTTTATTAGCTCTCTGCATAAACCAAGTTATTCAGCATCTTTTCTCCACTAAATATTCCTACTACACTGTTTTTTCCTAATCTCTCTTATATTTCTAATTAAATGATTCTTTCTAAGATGCCAACTCCATCTCCCCTTCGAATTCCCTGGATCCACTAGGGCTGGACCCCAGCAAAGAACATTTAAATCTTCTTTATACATTTTTTTTCTGTTGCTATTATGTTTAATTATACATGTCTATGGACCATACACAAAATTGTTCCCTGTCACTTATGATGAAAGAATATCCACTTAGGAAAAATACATCTGCATGATATAATATAGCTGTTTCTAAATTAACACAGCTGATTTCTAATACCATTTATTAAGACATCCTACCAATTTTAAAGAACCATTTTATTTAAGATATCTTTATACAGAAATTTAACATTTTTAAGTTATTAAGTCATATTAGTCAAAGCTTAAAACAAGAGTTTTCCCTTTTCTCCATATCCTCTCCAGCATATATTGTTTGTATATTTTTTGATGATGGCTGCTCTGGCAGATGTGAGGTATTAACTTATTATGGTTTTTATTTGCACTTACCTAATGATTAGTTCAACTGAATCATTAGTGATGTTGAACATCTTTTCATATGCCTCCTGGCCATTTATGTTTTTTCTTTGAATAAATGCCTATTTAGATATTCCACACTTTTTGTGTGTGTGTGTGTTGTTTGTTTGTATGTTTTTTATAATGAGCTTCATGATCTGTTTGTATATTTTGGAGATTAATCCTTTGTCATTTGTTTCATTTGCAAATATTTTCTCCCATTCTGAGGGTTGTCATTTTGTCTCAGTTATGGTTTTCTTTGCTGTGCAAAATCTTTTAAGTTTAATTATATCCCATTTGTTAATTTTTCTCTTTCTTTTCATTATTCTATGAGGTGGGTCAACAAAGGTCTTATGTTAATGCATATGTGAAATCTAGAAAAATGATACAGATGAACCTATTTGCAGGGCAAGAATCGAGGTGCAAATGTAAAGAATGGACCTGTGGACATGGTGGGGGAGGTGGTAGGATGAACTGTGAGATTAGGATTTACATATGTACACCACCATGTGTAAAGCATATAGCTAGTGGGAAGCTGGTATATAGCACAGGGAGCTCAGCTTGGTGCTCTGTGCTAACCTAAAGGGGTGAAATAGAAGCATGGGAGGGAGATCCAAAAGGGAGGGGATATATATATATATATATATATATATATACATATATATATATATATATACACACACACATATATACATAGAACTAATTCACTTTGTTGTACAACCTTCTAAATTAACTCAGTGATCAGTTCAGTCACCCAGTCATGTCTGACTCTGCTACCCCATTACCCCATGAACTGCAGCACACCAGGCCTCTCTGTCCATCATCAACTGCCAGAGTCCACTCAAGCCCATGTCCATTGAGTCTGTGATGGCATACAACCATCTCATCCTCTGTTGTCCCCTTCTCCTGCCCTCAATCTTTCAAAGCATCAGGATCTTTTCAAATGAGTCAGCTCTTCACATCAGCCCAAGGTACTGGAGTTTCAACTTCAGCACCAGACCTTCCAATGAATATTAGGGTTGATTTCCTTTAGGATGCACTGGTTTGATCTTTTGATTGTCCAAAGGACTCTCAAGAGTCTTCTCCAGCATGACAGTTCAAAGACATCAGTTCTTTGGCACTCAGCCTTCTTTACAGTCCAACTCTCACATTTACACATGACCACTGGAAAAACCATAGCTTTGACTATCTGAACATTTGTCGGCAAAGTGATGTCTCTGCTTTTGAATACACCATCTAGGTTTTTTATATAGTTTTTTTTTTTTTTTTTTTCCCAAAGAGCAATCATCTTTTAATTTCGTGGTTGCAGTCACCATTCTTAGTGATTTTGGAGCCCAAGAAAATGAAATCTGTCACAGTTTCCAAATTTTATCCATCTATTTGCCATAAACTGATGGGACCACATGCCATGGTCTTCATTTTTTGAATGCTATGTTTTAAGCCAGCTTTTTCACTCCACTCTGTCACCTTCATCAAGACGTTCTTACATTTCTGCCATTAGCATGGTATCATCTGTATATATGAGGATGTTGATATTTCCCTTGAAAATCTTGATTATTGCTTGGGCATCCAGAAGCCCAAGCATTTCACATGATGTACTCTGCATATAAGTTAAACGAACAAGGTGACAATATGTAGCCTTCACGTACTGCTTTCCTAATTTTGAACCAGTCCATTGTTTCATGCCCAGTTCTAACTGTTGCTTCTTGTCCTGCATATAGATTTCTTGGGAGGCAGGTGAAATAGTCTGGTATTACCATCTCTTAATAAATACTATAATAGTTATAAACGGATATGGCATAAATCATATATTGCAAGGAAAAGAGAAATATCACTCTCTAAAGAATATTCAGGTTTGAGAATATCTTGTATTTTTTGTGTGGACTCATTCTTCCACACTTTCCCCCTTAGAATTTCCATATTCATTTTACTAATTTTATTTCAAGCAGTCTGAAAGCACAAATACTTGCCTTTAGTGAATATATTTAGAATTCATCTGAAAATACAGACTTTCAAGTACAGGAAAAAGGACATAAAAAAGAAAAAGCCTACTCATCATTAAGATCTATGATAAGAATAATTTCCTCTTCCTACACTGATGATTGATTTATACCACTATTCAATACTTGGAAAAAGTGTAGATATTTTCAAAACATTGGAAATCTATAGAGATAAATAATTCATGTTGTTTCAGTACACCATTATATTTACAGCCCTTTGTTTTTTTTGTTCAAATAGTCAATCAACTGGCTATACTTATAGTTCCAGTGGCTAGAATGTATATGTGTGTGTTGGTCGCTCAGTCATGTCTGACTCTCTGCAATCCCATGGACTGGAGCCCATCAGGCTCCTCTGTCCATGGAATTCTTCAGGAAAGAACACGGGAGTGGCTTACCATTTCTTTCTCCAGAGGATCTTCATGACCCAGGGTTCAAAGCCAGTTCTCCTGCATTGCAGGAAGATTCTTTTCCTTCTGAGCCACAAGGGAAGACCAGTGATTTAGTCTGATCATCTCTTCGTTTTGGTTTATATAATAGTCATAATGAAGAATATAGACAGACTCCAACAAGTTGGTGTTTTTTTAATCTCTAGGAATAATTTGTATGTTAATATTCATAGAAAAAATCTCATATACAATTATACTTTCCTGTCTGCACTGCTAACTCCTGAGTTTATAAATTTCTATAACCTTTTAATTATACAAGTCAGATAAGATAGAAGGGAGGTAACTGAAAAGGTAATGTGTCATTTTTGTAAGATTATCTTATTGGTGATATTACTACCTGAGTCAATGTAATAATTGTATTTAATACAACTTAAAAACTGAAGCTTAGTTTTTCTTTTAACTTTATTTGTTAATAAAATCACTTAAGTAGTGATTTGCCCTCATATTCCTGATGAAAGATATAGCCCTATAATTTAAAAATGTTTTAAACACTGTTTATGATGTTTATTTTGTTCATATGTTTATTTTAATGTAAAAATAGCTATCATAGTAGGTTTATCTTATACATGGTGATGATTAAAATTGCAAAATAATATAATTGTGTTGATTGTTCCCACTAGATGTCTAATTCTAGATAATATTAATATAATTTCTATATTTACATAGACATGTTTTAAATTATTTGGAGAATAAGTGAACTCTTCAATGAACTCTTCTTTCATTCATAATTCAGTGTTCCTTAATATGTCACTGTATGTCATTTCTGCTCTTCTTGGGAAATAGATGTACCCCTGGGGCTTATTAATATATCTGTAAAATAGATCAGCACATATGTGTTACTCTGGAGCAGTACATTTTTCCCCTTTCTAATCTAGACCTTTATTAAAATGAGATTATGTTGGCTTTGGTACATATTAAGATTTTTGGTGACATTTAGATTTGTTATTTTAGTTTCATTCTATTTATGCTAGTTAAAACTAGTTTATACTTCCTGAATAAACAGAGGACAGAGATTGAAAAAAATAAAAGTCTGCATTTGTGTTTCTGGCCACCATGCAGTTCTAATAGTGCTCAGTCCAACTCTTTTGGACCCCATGGACTATAGCCCACCAGGTTCCTGGTCCATGGAATTTCTCAGGGAAGAATGCTAGACTGGATTGCCATTTCTTACTCCAGGGGATGTTCCCAACCCAAGGACTGAATCCACATCTCTTGTGTCTCTTGCATTGACAGGCAAATTTTTGCCACTAGTACCAGTTTTGATAGTAGGGGCTGGATTTGCCCTTCCCCAAATTAAATAGACATTTTAAAAAAGGTGTGATAAGCAGTTTCAAATACTAGAAACCAGGCAGCAGAGGAAATTGGTTCTGGAGGAAAAAGGACATGAAGCTGGTGAACACTCCTTTGGTTCAGGTTCTTGCCTAGAGAGAATTTCCATGTTACAAGACACAGAGGGAAAACTCACAAAGAACTTGGTGGACTTGCTGAGCTGAGGAGACTTAGACGTGTCACTTTTAGAGGACAACACAGTGGAGATGAGGAGGCTGCAACAAGATGGAGCCCAGGAGATCGGCATTTAAGTTTCTACTTGAGTCTTGAGCAGAGTTCTCAACTGCGCATGAATGGAAAGAAAGTTCCTCAGCCAGGGAGGGAAACACAGAAAACAAGTAAGCATGAGAGTCCCTGGAACTCACATGACTTGGTGACTAGGCCATGCTCCAATCAGCCAAAAAGGAAAAATCTCCTCAGTCATGTGGCATCTCATAGAATATTCAGAAAAATTTTTATTTTACTTGAGGTGTAAAATTAACACTTGAGTAAAGGGTGGCAACCCACTCCAGTATTCTTGCCTGGAGAATCCCAGGGACAGAGGAGCCTAGTGCGCTGCTGTCGATGGAGTCACGACTGAAGTGACTGAGCAGCAGCAGCAGCAAAGGGTGCTCTGGTCCTACCCTAAAAAAGCTTAAAAAGAGCTTTTTAAAGAATTAAATATATTAAAAATAAATTAAACTTGAATGAAATCAATAATATTTTAAGAAGCATAACAAAATTTAGCACCAACCAGAGTAAAATTCAAGATGGCTAGCACCCAATGAAATAGTCACCAGTCATCCACAGAAGTAAAAAAATAGACCCCTAAACAGAATAAAAATTAATCAACAGGAACAGAGATAGAAATAATGCAGATGATAAAAAAGACAGATATGGATATTAATACCCCTATTGTGAATATACTCCATGTATTTAACAAAGCAGACAGAAACAGAAACTTGGGGAGGAGAGACATGAAATTACCAGTGGTGAAAAATATATCTTAAATGACAAGTACACTGAATGGGTTAAAGAAAATTGAACACTATAGAAAAATATATTACTATATTTAAAGAACATTATAAAAGAGACTAGCCAAATAGATGTCAGAGAAGTAATAGACTAAAACACAGAAAAATAACAGTGAACAGAGTGCCAGTGAGTTGTGGGTTAGCATTAGTTGTACTAATATCATAATTTGGAATCCCAGAAGAAGAAGACAAAGTTTGAGGAGGAAAGGGGGAAATATATTTGAACTAATAATGAATATTATTTGAGGGCTTCCTTGGTGGCTCAGTGGTAAAGAATCCACGTGCAGTGCAGAAGACCCAGGAGATGCAAGTTCAATCCCTGCATTAAGAAGATCCCCTAGAGGAAGAAATGGTAACCCACTACAGTATTCTTGCCTGGAGAATCCCATGGACAGAGGAGCCTGTCAGGCTTTAGTCTATAGAGTTGCACAGAGCTTGACACGACTGAAGCAACTTAGCATGCATACATTTGAAAAAATATATATATATATATCTTTGAAAAAGAAAGTAAACCTGCTGAATTAGTTTCTCATTGCTGCTGTAACAAATTATCACAAAGTCTGTGGCTTAAAATAACATGTGTTTTATCTTAAATTTCTGATTATCTGAAGTCCAAAATGAGTCTCAGTGGCCTAATATCAAGGTGTCAGCAGTATCATATTCCCTGCTGGCGCCTCGAGGAAAGAACAAGGTTACTTTTGCCACTTCCAGCTTCTAAAAGTTGCATGCATACTTGGGGCTTATGTTCCTCTTCCATCTTCAAAGTTACAACTGGCCATTGAAGATTTTTCACATTGTATCACTCTGATATTTACCTTTTTGTCTCCAGCTTCCATTTTTAAAGACCCTTATGCTGCTGCTAAGTCGCTTCAGTCATGTCCGACTCTGCGCAACGGGTCTATCGCACATTTAAGAGTAATTCAAAAATAGGGAAATTTCGAAAATAAAAACTACACTGGAGTTAAGAACCCTCAAGTTTCAGGATGACTATAAAGTGAAAATGAGAAAGTTGCTTTTTTGAATATTTATTTATTTATTTTAGGCTTCCCTATTGGCTCAGTGATAAAGAACCCACCTGCCAGTACAGGGATGTGGGTTCAATTCCTGGGTCAGGAAGATTCCTTCAAGAAGGAAATGGCAACCTAATCCAGTATTCTTGCTTGGAAAATCCAATGGACAGAGTAGCCTGATGGGTTATAGTTCATGCGGTTGAAGAGTCAATCATGACTTAGCGACAAAACAGCAACGTATTTGACTGTGCTGAGTTTTAGTTGCAACATGTTGGATCTAGAGTTTAATCAATACATTGATGGGCTATCCCAGTTGGGGTTTCCAAATGACATGGGACTATGTAAATATTATTATGTAATACCATTTTTAGGGACATGGACATCACCCAACAGTTAATATTGAAAATCTGATTGACTATATCCTTTGCAAACAAAGATGGGGAAGCTCTATACAGTCAGCAAAAACAAGACTGGGGGCTGACTGTGGCTCAGATCATGAACTCATTATTGCCAATTCAGACTTAAATTGAAGAAATTAGGGAAAACCACTTGAAAATTCAGGTATGACCTAAATCAAATCCCTTACGATTATACAGTAGAAATGACAAATAGATTCAAGAGGTTAGATCTGACAGACAGAATGCCTGAAGAGCTATGGATAGAGGTTCATGACATTGTACAGGAGGGTCAAGACCACCCCTGGGGGGGAAAAATGCAAAACAAAGCAAAATGGTTGTCTGAGGAGGCCTTACAAATAGCTGAGAAAAGAAGAAAAGTGAAAGGCAAAGGAGAAAAGGAAAGATACCCATTTGAATAGAGAGTTCCAAAGAATAGCAAGGAGAGATATAAAAGATTTCTTTAGTGATCAAAGCAAAGAAATAGAAGGAAATAATAGAATGGGAAACACTAGAAATCTCTTCAAGAAAATTGGAGATACTAAGGGAACATTTCATGAAAAGATGGGTACCATAAAGGATAGAAAAGATATGGACCTAATAGAAACAGAAGATAATAAGAAGAGGTGGCAAGAATACACAAAAGAACTATACAAAAAAGATCTTCATCAAGATGGCTAGCACCCAATGAAATAGTCACCAGTCATCCACAGAAGTAAAAAAATAGACCCCTAAACAGAATAAAAATTAATCAACAGGAACAGAGATAGAAATAATGCAGATGATAAAAAAGACAGATATGGATATTAATACCCCTATTGTGAATATACTCCATGTATTTAACAAAGCAGACAGAAACAGAAACTTGGGGAGGAGAGACATGAAATTACCAGTGGTGAAAAATATATCTTAAATGACAAGTACACTGAATGGGTTAAAGAAAATTGAACACTATAGAAAAATATATTACTATATTTAAAGAACATTATAAAAGAGACTAGCCAAATAGATGTCAGAGAAGTAATAGACTAAAACACAGAAAAATAACAGTGAACAGAGTGCCAGTGAGTTGTGGGTTAGCATTAGTTGTACTAATATCATAATTTGGAATCCCAGAAGAAGAAGACAAAGTTTGAGGAGGAAAGGGGGAAATATATTTGAACTAATAATGAATATTATTTGAGGGCTTCCTTGGTGGCTCAGTGGTAAAGAATCCACGTGCAGTGCAGAAGACCCAGGAGATGCAAGTTCAATCCCTGCATTAAGAAGATCCCCTAGAGGAAGAAATGGTAACCCACTACAGTATTCTTGCCTGGAGAATCCCATGGACAGAGGAGCCTGTCAGGCTTTAGTCTATAGAGTTGCACAGAGCTTGACACGACTGAAGCAACTTAGCATGCATACATTTGAAAAAATATATATATATATATCTTTGAAAAAGAAAGTAAACCTGCTGAATTAGTTTCTCATTGCTGCTGTAACAAATTATCACAAAGTCTGTGGCTTAAAATAACATGTGTTTTATCTTAAATTTCTGATTATCTGAAGTCCAAAATGAGTCTCAGTGGCCTAATATCAAGGTGTCAGCAGTATCATATTCCCTGCTGGCGCCTCGAGGAAAGAACAAGGTTACTTTTGCCACTTCCAGCTTCTAAAAGTTGCATGCATACTTGGGGCTTATGTTCCTCTTCCATCTTCAAAGTTACAACTGGCCATTGAAGATTTTTCACATTGTATCACTCTGATATTTACCTTTTTGTCTCCAGCTTCCATTTTTAAAGACCCTTATGCTGCTGCTAAGTCGCTTCAGTCATGTCCGACTCTGCGCAACGGGTCTATCGCACATTTAAGAGTAATTCAAAAATAGGGAAATTTCGAAAATAAAAACTACACTGGAGTTAAGAACCCTCAAGTTTCAGGATGACTATAAAGTGAAAATGAGAAAGTTGCTTTTTTGAATATTTATTTATTTATTTTAGGCTTCCCTATTGGCTCAGTGATAAAGAACCCACCTGCCAGTACAGGGATGTGGGTTCAATTCCTGGGTCAGGAAGATTCCTTCAAGAAGGAAATGGCAACCTAATCCAGTATTCTTGCTTGGAAAATCCAATGGACAGAGTAGCCTGATGGGTTATAGTTCATGCGGTTGAAGAGTCAATCATGACTTAGCGACAAAACAGCAACGTATTTGACTGTGCTGAGTTTTAGTTGCAACATGTTGGATCTAGAGTTTAATCAATACATTGATGGGCTATCCCAGTTGGGGTTTCCAAATGACATGGGACTATGTAAATATTATTATGTAATACCATTTTTAGGGACATGGACATCACCCAACAGTTAATATTGAAAATCTGATTGACTATATCCTTTGCAAACAAAGATGGGGAAGCTCTATACAGTCAGCAAAAACAAGACTGGGGGCTGACTGTGGCTCAGATCATGAACTCATTATTGCCAATTCAGACTTAAATTGAAGAAATTAGGGAAAACCACTTGAAAATTCAGGTATGACCTAAATCAAATCCCTTACGATTATACAGTAGAAATGACAAATAGATTCAAGAGGTTAGATCTGACAGACAGAATGCCTGAAGAGCTATGGACAGAGGTTCATGACATTGTACAGGAGGGTCAAGACCACCCCTGGGGGGGAAAAATGCAAAACAAAGCAAAATGGTTGTCTGAGGAGGCCTTACAAATAGCTGAGAAAAGAAGAAAAGTGAAAGGCAAAGGAGAAAAGGAAAGATACCCATTTGAATAGAGAGTTCCAAAGAATAGCAAGGAGAGATATAAAAGATTTCTTTAGTGATCAAAGCAAAGAAATAGAAGGAAATAATAGAATGGGAAACACTAGAAATCTCTTCAAGAAAATTGGAGATACTAAGGGAACATTTCATGAAAAGATGGGTACCATAAAGGATAGAAAAGATATGGACCTAATAGAAACAGAAGATAATAAGAAGAGGTGGCAAGAATACACAAAAGAACTATACAAAAAAGATCTTCATGACCCAGATAACCATGATAGTGTGATCGCTCACATAGATCCAGACATCCTGGAATGTGAAGTCAAGTGGGCCTTAGAAAATATCACTAAGAACAAAGCTAGTGGAGGTGATGGAATTCGAGTTGAGCTATTTCAAATCCTAAAAGATGGTGCTGTGAACGTGCTGCACTCAATATGCCAGCAAATTTATAAAATTCAGCAGTGGCCACAGGACTGGAAAAGGTCAGTTTTCATTGCAACCGGAAAGAAAGGCAATGCCAAAGAATGTTCAAAGTATTGAACAATTGAACTCACCTCAGTTCACTTCAGTTCAGTTCAGTCTCTCAGTCATGTCCGACTCTTTGTGACCCCATGAACTGCAGCATGCCAGGCCTTCCTGTCCATCACCAACTCCCGGATTTCACTCACACTCACGTCCATCGTGTTGGTGATGCCATCCAGGCATCTCATCCTCTGTTGTCTCCTTTCCCTCCTGCCCCCAATCCCTTCCAGCATCACAGTCTTTTACAATGAGTCATCTCTTCACATGAGGTGGCCAAAGTGCTGGAGTTTCAACTTTAGCATCATTCCTTCCAAATAACACCCAGGGCTGATCTCCTTTAGAATGGACTGGCTGGATTTCCTTGCAGTCCAAGGGACTCTCAAGACGTACTAGCAAAGTAATGCTTAAAATTCTCTAAGCCAGGCTTCAACTGTATGTGACCTGTAAACTTCCAGGTGTTCAAGTTGGATTTAGTAAAGTTAGAGGAGGCACAGATAAAACTTTACACATCTGTTGGATCATTGAAAAATCAAGAAAATTCCAGGAAAACATCTACTTTTGCTTTACTGACTCTGCCAAAACCTTTGACTGTGTGGATCACAACAAACTGTGGAAAATTCTTCAATAGATTGGAATACCAGACCTCCTTACCTGCCTCCTGAGAAATCTGTATACAGGTCTAGAAGCAGTTGTTAGAACAGACTGGTTCCAAACTAGGAAAGGGTTAAGTCAAGGCTGCATATTGTCACCATGTTTACTTAACTTATATGCAGATAACACCATGCTCAATGTTGGGCTGGATGAAGCACAAGCTGGAATCAAGTTTGCCAGGAGAAATACCAGCAACCTCCGATAAGCAGATGACAGCACCCTTATTTCAGA
Organism: Litocranius walleri; assembly: GCA_006410535.1. Lineage (NCBI taxonomy): Eukaryota > Metazoa > Chordata > Mammalia > Artiodactyla > Bovidae > Litocranius > Litocranius walleri. Next base: position 74,573 of record SJYG01001457.1, read on the forward strand.
AAGCAAAGAAGAATTAATGATCCTCTTGATGAAAGTGAAAGAGGAGAGAATGAAAAAATTGGCTTAAAACTCAACATTCAGGAAATAAGATCATGGCATCTGGTCCCATCACTTCATGGCAGATAGATGGGGAAACAGTGCTTTCTCTTTGGAAGAAAAGTCATGACCAACCTATACAGCTTATTAAAAAGTGGAGACATTACTTACCCAACAAATGTCAATCTAGTCAAAGCTTCAGTATTCTTGCCTTGAGAACCGCATGAACTGTATGAAAAGGCAAAAAGTTAGAACACTGAAAGATGAACTCCCCAGGTTGGTAGATGCCCATATGCTACTGGAGATCGATGGAGAAATAATTCCATAAAGAATGAAGAGACAAAGCCAAATCAAAAGCGACACCCAGCGGTGGAGGTGACTGGTGATAGAAGTAAAGTCTGATACTGTAAAGAAGTATTGCATAGAATCCTGAAATGTTAAGTCCATGAATCAAGGCTAATTGAAAGTGGTCAGATAGGAGATAGCAAAAGTGAGCATTGTAATTTTTGGGAATCAGTGAAATGAAATGGACTGGAATGAGTGAATTTAACATAGATCACTATTATATTTACTACTGAGGGCAAGAATCCCTAAGAAGAAGTGGAATAACCATCATATTCAACAACAGAGTCCGAAATGCAGTAATTGGATGAGATCTCAAAGGCTTCGGCATTGGGAGATCATGTACACCTGTGGCTGATTCATGTCAATGTATGGCAAAACAAATACAGTGCTGTAATGTAGAATAAAGTATTAAAAAAAAAAAAAAACATAATGATCTCTGTTCATTTTCAAGGCAAATCATTCAGTATCACAGTAATACAAGTCTATGACCTGACCAGTAATGCTGAAGAAGCTGAACAGTTTTATGAAGACCTACAAGACCTTCTATAACTGACACTCAAAAAAGATGTCCTTTTCATTATAGGAGACTGGAAAGCAAAAGTAGGAATTCAAGAGATATCTGGAGTACAAGGCAAATTTGGCCTTGGAGTACAAAATGAAGCAAGTCAAAGGCTAACAGAGTTTTGCCAAAAGAACGCACTGGTCATAGCAAACACCCCCTTCCAAAAACACAAGAGAAAATTCTACACATGGACACCACTAGACTGTCAGTACCAAAATCAGACTGATTATATTCTCTGCAGCTAAAGATAGCAAAGCTCTATAAAGTCAGCAAAAACAAAACTGGGATCTGACTGTGGCTCAGATCATGAACTCGCTATTGCTAAATTCAGACTTAAATTGAAGAAAGTAGGGGAAACCACTAAACCATTTAGGTATGACCTAAATCAAATTCCTTATAGTGGAAATGACAAATAGATTCAGTTGATTATATCTGATAGATAGAGTGCCTGAAGAACTATGGACAGTGGTTCATAACATTTTACAAAAGGCAGTGATAAAGACTATCACCAAGGTGGGGAAAAAATTCAGAAAGGCACAATAGTTGTCTGAAGAGGCATTACAAATAGCTGAGAAGAGAATAGAAGAGAAGCTAAAGGTAAAGGAGAAAAGGAAAGGTATACCCGTTTAAATGCAGTGTTCCAAAGAATAGCAAGGAGAGATATGAAAGACTTCCTCAGTGATCGATGGAAATAAATAGAGGGAAATATAATGGAAAAAACTAGAGATCTCTTGAAGAAAATTAGAGATACCAGGGAAAGATTTCATGCAAATACAGGCACAATAAAGGCCAGAAATGGTATGGACCTAATAGAAGCAGAAGATATTACGAAGAGGTGGCAAGAATACACAGAAATACTATACAAAAAATAGCTTCATGACCCAGATAACCACAATGATGTGATCACTCCCCTAGAGTCAGATATCCTGAAATGCTAAGTCAAGTGAGCCTTAGAAATCATCACTACAGACAAAGCTAGTGGCGATGATGGACTCCCAGTTGTGCTATTTTAAATCTTAAAGGATGATGCTGTGAAAATGCTGCACTCAATATGCCAGCAAATTTGGAAAGCTCATCAGTGACCACAGTACTAGAAAATGTCACAGTGTTCATTCCAATCCCAAGGAAACGCAATGCCAAAGAATGTTCAGAGTACTACGCAATTGTGTTCATTTCAGAAGCTAACAAAGTAATGCTCAAAATTATCTAAGCTAGGCTTCAATAGTCTGTGAACCAAGAATTTCCAGATGTCCAAGCTGGATTTAAAAATGGCAGAGGAATCAGACATCAAATTGCCAACATCCATTGGATCATCCAAAAAGCAATAGAGTTCCAGAAAGACATCTACTTTTGCTTAATTCGGAGAAGGCAATGGCAACCCACTCCAGTACTCTCGCCTGGAAAACCCCATGGGCAGAGGAGCCTGGTAGGCTGCAGTCCATGTGGTCGCTACGAGTCGGACACAGCTGAGCGACTTCACTTTCACTTTCATGCACTGGAGAAAGAAATGGCAACCCACTCTAGTACTCTTGCCTGGAAAACCCCAGGGCAGAGGAGCCTGGTAGGCTGCAGTCCATGGGGTTGCAAAGAGTTGAACACAACTGAGTGACTTCACTTTCATTTTGCTTAATTGACTATACCAAAGTCTTTGACTTTGTGGATCATAACAAACTATGGAAAATTCTTCAAGAGATGGGAATACCAGACTACCTGACTTGCTCCTGAAGAATCAGTATGCAAGTCCAGACACAACATTTAGAACTGGAGCTGGTATAACAGACTGTTTCCATATCAGAAAAGGAGTACATCAAGCCTGAATATTGTCACCCTGCTTATTTATTTAACTTATATGCAAAGTAAATCATGTAAATGCCAGAATGGATGAAACACAAGCTGGAATCAGGATTACTGGGAGAAATATCAATAATCTCAGATATGCACATGACACCATCCTAATAGCAGAAAGCAAAGAAGAACTAAAGAGACTTTTGATGAAAATGAAAGAGGAGAGTGAAAATTTGACTAAAACTCAACATTCAGAAAACTTAGATCATGACATCTGATCACATCATATCATGGCAAATAGATGGGGAAACCGTGGAAAGAGTGAGATAATTTATTTTTTTGGACTTCAGAATCTCTGCATGACTGCAGTCATGGCATTAAAAGATGCTTGTTCCTTGGAAGAAAAGCTATGACCAACCTAGACAGCATATTAAAAAAGCAGAGACATTACTTTACCAACAAAGGTCCATGTAGTCAAAGCTATGTTTTTTCCTGTAGTCTTGTATAGATGTGATATTTGAACTATAAAGAAAGTTGAGTGCTGAAGAATCGATGCTTTTGAACTATGGTGTTGGAGAAGACTTGAGAGTCCCTTGGACTGACTATAAGGAGATCTAACCAGTCACTCCTAAAGGAAGTTAGTCCTGAATATTCATTGGAAGTACTGATGCTGAAGCTAAAACTCCAGTACATGGCCACCTGATGCAAAGGCTGACTCATTGAAAAAGACTCTGATGCTGGGAAAGACTGAAGGTGGGATAAGGGGACAACAGAGGATGAGGTGGTTGAATGGCATCATTGACTCGATGGACATGAGTTTGAGATGTCTCCAAGAGTTGGTGATGGACAGTGAAGCCTGGCATGCTGTAGTCCATGGGATCACAAAGAGTTGGACAAGAATGGGCAACTGAAATGAGCTCCTATATGAAGTATTGTAAATGTGCTAAAGAAATGTATCATAAATGGTGATGTAAATGATATACTTTTTAATCATTTAAAATAATTATTTACCATATGTACTTACAAATAAGCCAATGGTATAAGATAGAATCTGTTATGTAGACCAGGTTAAGAATTCATACATTTAATGAAATCACCCTCTATGAAGGTAAATTCTGACCTAGGATTTGTAAGTTTTTCTCTAAATTTGGTTTTCTTATTATAGACTACAAGTAATTTAAGTTGTTTCTTCTGGTCAACATGGATTTTCCTGGTAACTCAAGGTCCCCTGCTGGACCTTGCCAACAAAGATCTATCTAGTCAAAGCTGTGGTTTTTCCAGTAGTCACGTACTGATGTGAGATTTGGACTCTAAAGAAAGTTATCACTAAAGAACTTATGCTTTTGAACTGTGATGTTGGAGAAGACTCTTGAGAGTACCATGGACTACAAGGAGATCAAACTACTCAATCCTCAAGGAAATCAGTCCTGAATATTCATTAGAAGGGCTGATGCTGAAGCTGAAACTTCAATAATTTGTCCACCTGGTGTGAAGATCTGACTCATTTGAAAAGACCATGATGCTGGGAAATATAGAGGATGGGAGGAGAAGGGGATGACAGAGGATAAGATGGTTGGATTGTATCACTGACTCAATGGACATGAGTTTGAGCAAGCTCTGGGAGTTGGTGATGGACAGGGAAGCCTGGCATGATGCAGTCCATGGGCTCACAAATAGTTGGACATGACTGAATGACTTACCTGATATGAACTGGTGGTTCAAATGGTTAAGAATCTATCTGCAATGCAAGAGACCCAGTTTTGTTCCCTAGGTTGGGGAAATCCCCTGGAAAATGATCTTACTACCAATATTTTTGGCTTCCCACTCCACTATTTTTGCCTGGAGAATTTCATGGTTAGATGAAAGCCAGTGAACTACAGTCCATGGAGTCACAAAGACTGGCAAACCACTGAGAGACTACTGTCACTGGTAAATATAGGGTGTATATTTACATAAAAATAATATAACTATGGTTATATTTGTAAAGTTATTCATCATGATTATTATTGCACTGGGTTCAATTTTGCTTGATTAAAACATTTGATTAAACCTCAGATTTGAAAATCACTACTTATCAAACATTTTCTGTAACTTCAATCATTAAAAACAATGATAAGTTAACAAAAAGGGGAATAATATATAAAAAAGTTATATTTCTTGAGCAATCAATCATTGCATGCTGGAAATCTAGCCATTTAGAAAGCTACAGTTAACAGTTATTTTTGCTTTTTGCCCTTAAGAAATTCTAGTTAAATTTTAAAAGCACATTCTTTTTTCTTATGGAAATGAGGCAGACAACCTTATAGGCAGAGAACTTGACAAAGGGCAAAATGGTGAGCCTTTATGGAAATCAAATCTTAACATTAAATTCTAGTGACACACAAAAAGAGGAGTCATTCAGTTCAGCACCTATGTTAGCATATATAGATAGCAAGGTGGATCATTTAAATTTTTTCATTTAACTTATCATGATGTAAATAATATAGGCACTCTTTTTAAATGGGCCATGGTATAAACATTTAAAAATCCCAGAATCCATGGGATTTATGCATATCATTAGATAAAATCTGCACAAATTATCCTGGCTAACTTTTTACATTGATCTAACTGGGCAGATAAGGTGTATATCTTATACTCTGAACATAAACCTGAATTAATCTCTCATTGTTAAATTAAAATGTGTTTACAAGGCTGGTTTTATGGACATGTAGAATTAAAAATGTGTTGTTTAGTTATTAAGTCATGTGTGACTCCTTGCAACCCCATTGACTGTAGCCTGTCAGGCTTCTTTGTCTATGGTATTTCCCAGGCAAAAATACTGGGGTGAGTTGCCATTTATCTACAGGGGAACTTCCTGACCCGAAAATCTAACCCAAGTCTCTTGCTTAGCAGACTGATTCTTTACCCCTGAGCCTCCAGGAAAGCCCTAGAAATAATGATACAGAGCTATATAATTTCATTTTTTGAAATAGATGGGGAAACAGTAGAAACAGTGCCAGACTTTATCTTTTTGGGCTCCAAAATCACTGCAGATGGTGACTGAAGCCATGAAATTAAAAGATGCTTACTCCTTGGAAGAAAAGTTATGACCAACATAGATAGCATATTGAAAAGCAGAGACATTACTTTGCCAACAAAGGTCCATTTAGTCAAGGCTATGGTTTTTTCAGTGGTCATATATGGATGCAAGAGTTTGACTGTGAAGAAAGCTGACCACCAAGGAATTGATGTTTTTGAACTGTGAGTCAGAGAAGACTCTTGAGTGTCCCTTGGACTATAAGGAGATCCAACCAGTCCATTCTGAAGGAGATCAGGCCTGGGATTTCTTTGGAGGGAATGATGCTGAAGCTGAAACTCCAGTACTTTGGCCACCTCATGTGAAGAGCTGACTCACTGGAAAAGACTCTGATGCTGGGAGGGATTGGGGGCAGGAGGAGAAGGGGACGACAGAGGAT
>SJYG01001457.1:81454-93514 GCA_006410535.1 Litocranius walleri
TAAAGGAAATCAACCCTGAATATTCATTGGAAGGACCAATGCTGAAGCTGAAACCCCAGTACTTTGGCCACTTGATGTAAACAGATGACTTATTGGAGAAGTCCCTGATGCTGGGAAATATTGAAGGCAGGAAGAGAAGGGGACTGGAGAGGATGAGATGGTGGGATGGCATCACCGACTCAATGGACCTGAGTTTGAGCAAGCTCTAGTAGTTGATGATGGACAGGGAAGCCTGGTGTGCTGCAGTCCATGGGGTTGCAAAGAGTTGGACATGACTGAGCAACTGAACTGAACTTAACTGATTCTTTTTCAGATTCTTTTCCTCTATAATGCATTACAGAATATTGAGTAGAGTTCTCTGTGTTATGCAGTAAGTCCTTGTTAGCTATCTATTTTATGTATGTGTGCCCAGTTGCTAAGTCATGTCTGACTTTTTGCAATCTCATGGACTGCAGCACACCAGGATCCCCTGCTCTGTTCATGGGATTTTCCAGGCAAGAATAGTGGAGTGAGTTTCCATTTCGTCCTCCAGTGTACCTTCCCAACCCAGAGATTAAACCTGTGTCTCCTGCATTGGCACATGGATTCTTTACCACTGCATCACTTGGGATGCCCTACTTTGTGTATAGTGTGTATTAGTGTATATATGTCAATTTCAATCTTCCAACATATCCTCCCACCCATTACTTGCTGGTAACCATAGGTTTATCTTCTACATCTGACTCTGTTACTGTCAGGTGGATTTGTTCATTTGTACCCTTTGTTTTAGATCCCATGTATAAATGCTGGCACATTTTTTTTTTTTTCTTTGTCTAACTTGCTTCACTCAGTATGACAATCTCTAGGTGCATCCATGTTGCTGTAAATGGCATTATTTCATTCTTTATTATGACTGAGTAATATTCCTCTGTATTTAGTACCACAACATTTGTAACCATTCATCTGTTGATGGACATTTCAGTTGCTTCCATGTCCTGGCTATTGTAAACAGGGCTGCAATAAACATTTGGGTGCATGTATCTTTTTGAATTACTGTTTTCTCTGGAAATATGTCCAGGAGTGGGATTGCTGGGTCATATGGTAGCTCTATTATTAGTTTTTTAATGAACTTCTATACCGTTCTCCATAATGGTTGCACTAATTTACATTCTTACCAACAGGGTAGGAGGATTCCTTTTCTCCACATCCTCTTCACCTTTTATTGTTTATAGATTTTTTTATAATGGCCATACTGACTAATTTGAGGCAATATTCATTGTAGTTTTGATATGAATTTTTAAAAATAATTAATGATGTTCTTTTTTTAACCATTTGTTGTCTTCTTTGTACAAATGTCTATTTAGATCTTCCACCCTTTTTTTTTTTTTACATTGAACTGCATCAATGGTTTATTTTGAAGATTAGCCCCTTGTCCATTGCTTCATCTGCAATTTTCCCCACATTGTGAGGGCTGCCTTTTCATTTTGTTTTTTTCTGTGCTGTACAAAGCTTTAAGTTTAGGATTTTATTGTAAAAATACTACTTAACCTTAGTTAATGAACATATATTTTTTAAGTAGTGAAAAGAATGACTTATTAAGAATGGATGAATATACATTTTTGTGAAAAGTACATAGTTTAAAGAACATATGTAACAAACAATTGATAATATGTAACATGGTTACTGAATTAGATAAATAACTTTTGTTTCTGAATTCAACCCTAAAGTTCAGTGACAAAAGTTAATAAAATTTATTTTTTTTTCTCATGTAGAGTCTACTATTTTGTTTTTTATATGCTTGTTACATTTTGTATAGTCATTCAGGGACTATTATTCTCTCCAACCTAGGCTTGGCCATTACCTGTAACTTCAAGGCCTTCTGCTTAGCCAGATACTCTGCTCTAGCTACTAGACACTCTCCCTCTCCAAAATGTGGAGCAATAAAACACAGCAGAATTTATATAAGGATTGTATGGGCCAGGATCCAGCATGGAGCACATCACTAATGTTTAAATTTTATTACCCCAAACTCAACCACACAGTCAGATTTCACCTTGCAAGATAAGCTGGCAAAAGTAATGTATCAGGCTGGCCAAACAGTTCAAATGTTTATGTAAGACATTACAGAAACTCCCAAACAAAATTTTTGGCTAACCCCAAAATTTGTGATAGCTATGTTACACTAATGTCTGGTCTTAACTAGGGTTTGTTTCATCTATTTCTGATCATGTTTCAGTTTCCAGAGATAATTATTTTAATAACTTAGCAGTAAGTTATTCAACATGTATTTATTAAGTGACTTCTGTGTACCTGAAATGTTTATTAATAGTGATGTGCTAGTTAGGGTAACCAACCACCTCATTTGCCTAGAGTTGATGAAGTTTCTTGGGACTTTAACTGCTAAAACTGGAATAATGTTAGGTTTACCAGGAAAGTGAAGGCCCTAAAAATATATAATTGCTAAATTACCATTAGGAATTTATGCTATCAGCTTCTTTTAGTATTCCATGCTTATTGTGAAATATTGTAAAATTCAGATAAAATGGAAATTTGTACATAGACAAGTGTTAATATTCGGGTAGATAATTCTCTGTAATTACTTTATGCAAATAGACTCATAAAACAAAGAACAGTTTTCTAATACTCTTCTTTGTAGAAATTGATTTTACAATGAGCATGTGTCATTAATATTACTTTAATATCTTTGTAGCATTTTAATGCATGAATTCTCAGTTATTTACCGTACTAACTTTTCACTGTCACATGTTCACTTCAGACTTTGATAACTAGAAGCATGGACTGAATTAAAGTGTTGGTAAATACGTTTTGGGGTATTTGTGTTAAATAAACAGTAGCGGATGCTTATACAGCATATAATCCAGGTGTGGCTCTTATTGGAAGAGTCTTACAAGGACAGGAGCAGTAGCAGGTATACCACTGCGTTCTGGGAAATGCCCAGCACTCTGCCACAGGGTGATAGACTTTTAAGCTACTTGATGGAGGCAGTTTCAATTGCTTTTCTGATTCATCAGGGACTGTGTTTCTTTCTCAGAAGTTGCCAATATATGGCCTATTAGAAACTCAGTCTCCAGTTCTGCTTTACTATCCTACCTTCTATGAAAATATTTGACAAGTCATTGGAGCCTAAGACTTTGTACCTTGTGGATTTCAGGTCCTGACTGGTCTCACCTGTACTCTGATGGGCTGGGCTTAGCTCTTCAGTCTTAGACAAGTTCATCATTTCTTTTCATCTGTATAAATGGGTCGGACTTCCCTGGTGGCTCCGATGGTAAGGCGTCTGCCTCCAATGTGGGAGACCCGGGTTTGATCCCTGGGTTGGGAAGATCCCCTGGAGAAGGAAATGGCAAGCCACTCCAGGACTATTGCCTGGAAAATCCCATGGACAGAGGAGCCTGGTAGGCTACAGTCCATGGGGTCGCAAAGAGTCGGACACGACTGAGCTACTTCACTTTCACTATAAATGGGTCAGAGCATGTACCACTAGCATTATAGAATGCAGATACAGAATAGGTTTATTTGCAAAAAAAAAGTTACTAGTAATAAATCGGTAAACATAAAGTCCCAGATTTTCAGTACTCACAGATAGTCTGTAGAAACAATGACCAGTATCACAACCGAAAGACACGCTGCTCCATAACTGTCCACTTGTGTACACGGATGGGGTAGAAGACACTAGCAGTCATGTGACAATGGAAGTTCCTGATCCTCATGAATATTACAGATTCTCCTAAGCTCAGCAATTGTAGTCAGCCTAATCTCCTCTTGATTCAGCTCAACATGCTGAATCGTTTCTCCACTAAGCTACCAAAAAAAAAAAAAAAAAGCAAACCCACCAAACTTGTCTAGACTTGTCTCTCTTCCCTCTCGAGAGGTCTCATCATTTAAATAACATTGGTGACCTCTTTGATTGAATGTTTGATAGAATATGTCTTTAAATACGTTGCATGCAAGACCTTTTTAGTTACTATTGACTTTTGCAATCTTCATTGTTCTTATTGATGAGAATGGAGATTATCTATGTTGCTGTATTTGTAATAATTAGGCTGGCTAAAATATCTGTAAAAAATCACTTTATTAATAAACAGAAGTTATAATTTCAAGAAGAAATATAATTGTGCAGGGATGAATAGTAAGACTCCAGAATCATAGTGATATTTAAAAGTATAGTGTTGTTTGCAAAACCACAAAATAAAAACCAAAGAGCTATGTGCTGAGAAAACCTGAGGGAAGAAAGACTTTCTAATTCACAGTGTCAGCTGTCTTCTTGACCACTACTGCTGTGGTGTTCTTCCTTGCCATCCTTAATTAGAAACAGACCAACATACAAAACATGGACCAAAAAAATTAGTGTGTACACATAAAAGGAAAACATAAAAGATGGAAAAGCATTTTTTAACTAGAAAGGGAGAATAACATGTTGGAAAATTATAGAAAAAATGTAGGATAAAAAAATCTTTAAAGATTAAAAAGGAATTAATTATGAAAATTAGTCTTTTTATTGAACTATAGTTGATTTGCAATGTTGGGTTAGTTTCAAGTGTACAGCACAGGGACTCAGCTTTATATATGAGTGTGTGTGTATATGTGTATACAAGTGCATGTGTGTGTGTGTGTGTGTGTGTATAAAATTTTTGGATTGTTTTCCTTTATAGGGCTTCTCTTGTGACCCAGCTGGTAAAAAATCTGCCTGCAATGCTGGAGACTTGAGTTTGATCCCTGGGTTAAGAAGTTCCTCTGGAGAAGGAAAAGTATTCTGGCCTCAGGATTCCATGGACTCTATAGTCCTTGGGGTCACAAAGAATCAGACACGACTAAGCAACTTTCAATTCCTTTATAGGTTATTACAGGTTTCCCTGGTGGCTCAGATGGCACCTGAAATTTGAGGATCTGGGTTTGATCCCTGAGTTTGAAAGATTTCCTGGAGGAGAGTATGGCAATCCACTCCAGTATTCTTGCCTGGAGAATACTCATGGACAGAGGAGCCAGGCTATAGCCCAGAGGGGTCACCAAGAGTTGAACACAACTGAACAACTAAGCACAACATAGGTTACTATAAAACAGTGAGTATAATTCCATGTGCTATATGGTGGGTCCTTATTGTTTATCTAGTAGTGTATATAGAAAGGGAAAGGGAAATCACTCAGTCGCAACCCCATGGACTACAGCCCACCAGGCTCCTCCATCCATGGGATTTTCCAGGCAAAAGTACTGGAGTGGGGTGCCATTGTATAAGGAGAAGACAATGGCATCCCACTCTAGTACTCTTGCCTGGAAAATCCCATGGACAGAGGAGCCTGGTAGGTTGCAGTCCATGGGATTGCTGAGAGTCAGACACGACTGAGCGACTTCACTTTTACTTTTCACTTTCATGCATTGGAGAAGGAAATGGCAACCTACTCCAGTGTTATTGCCTGGAGAATCCCAGGGATAGAGGAGCCTGGTAGGAGGCCATCTATGGGGTTGCACAGAGTCAGATACAATTGAAGTGACTTAGCAGCAGCAGCAGCAATATATATAAATCAATCCCAAACTCCTAACTTATCCCTCCTTATCTCTCCTTGCCTTTCCTCTTGGTTAGCCATAATATTGTGTTCTATGTCTGTGAGTCTATTCAGTTCAGTTCAGTTCAGTCGCTCAGTCATGTCTGACTCTTTGTGACCCCATGAATCACAGCACACCAGGCCTCCCTGTTCATCACCATCTCCCAGAGTTCACTCAGACTCACATCCATCGAGTCCATGATGCCATCCAGCCATCTCATCCCCTTCTCCTCCTAACCCCCAATCACTCCTAGCATCAGAGTCTTTTCCAATGAGTCAAGTCTTTGCATGAGGTGTCCAGAGTACTGGAGTTTCAGCTTTAGCATCATTCCTTCCAAAGAAATCCCAGGGCTGATCTCCTTCAGAATGGACTGGTTGTATCTCCTTGCAGTCCAAAAGACTCGCAAGAATCTTCTCCAACACCACAGTGAGTCTATTACTGCTTTGTAAATAAATTCATTTAACAATACCATATAATATTTGTCTTTGTCTGGGTTACTTTACTCAGTATGATAATCTCTATGTCCATTCATGTTACTGCAAATGGCATTATTTTATTCATTTTTTATGACTAATATTTCATTGAATATATGAGCACATGTTCTTCACCTATTCATCTGTTGATGGACATTTAGGTTACTTCCAAGTCTTGACTACTGTAAATAGTGCTGTGATGAACTTTGGGGTGCATGGCTCTTTTGAATTACAGAATTTCTTCATATAAATCTTTTAATAGACTAAACTTAGAGTTCAATTTTAAAAAAATTAAGAAAATATAAACATGAGATTTTAAATTAATTCCAAGACCTACAGTTAAAGGAGGTGAAATTCAGATAAGATATATCAATGTTAAAAAATTCATGTTAAAACAGATAAATTTAAGACTTTGCAACAACTTGTGATACTTTCAGACATTTTTATAAATTTGGTGAATGTAAGTAAAAGTAACATGCTAGAAGTAGAGAACTAAGATATGGAACACTATATATACTTTTGTAGCTGTTACTCCTGTTGTGTGTGAGATGCGTTATGCCCCAAGGATCAGAGAGATTTCCTCCAGCTACAGTTAAGTTAGATCCTGTTTTAACTCTGTTTCTTAATAAATTCATAATAGCAGGTAAGGGGAGGGAATAAAGAAGAGGAAATACAAGCACAGGGGTACACACACAACACATGAGCAGCAATGTGTGGGACATGATCTGTTTTCTCCTGGAGGATATTACAGCACTTAAGTGGTGCTGGTTCACAGAAACTGAAATGACAAGAGAAAAAACAATAAAAAATGATTTTGCATTTTAATATGTTTATTCTTTAACTTCACTGAACCTCATGATAACCTTAAGAGCTTAGCAGATTTCAGGTTTATGGAATAAAAATTTCAATCACTTAGTATGGTTGTTGCTAGAGAATATTCATTTTCATTGCTCCTCAACTTAAAGTATAAGAACTACTCTATTCCTTCAAGGAAAGTCTGCAATTCCAGGGAGACCCATGTCTCAATTTATTAAGCAAAAATGGAAAGTCTGTAGAGTGTTTTAATAATGTATTTAATTTAGTAAATTAAAATTTAATAAAATTTTAAATTTTCACTACAATTAATTCTTGGTAAAATGACATTAAGCATTTCTTCCAATACCAAGATAATATGAGTGATATTTTATTGGTTGATCAATTCAGCTATTTGTAATAACTGAATCAACCAATTTTCAAAAGGTCAATTTTCAACCTTGCTGAAAATTACAAGGTTAATGAATAAATACAATTTTTTTATCTACAAACGTAAATACAGATTTCTACAAGGCATTAAATCAGTTACATTAAAAACACTGATTTCTGTTCTATCAAGGACTCTGCTAACCATAATTGTCTGACTTTTGGTTTCAATATTAATATTGAGTATTTTAATTTAAAAGGACGGTTTCATAATTTTGACTTCCATATCCCATTACTATAGCACTTATAAACTATATCAAAGAAAATCTAAAAAAATCACAAATCACATCCCTTTTTGGCTACCAAAAATTCCAGGAGAAAGATCTTTTTGACAAATTAGGTGTATGTACCTAATCAATATATGCTGGTATATGTGAAAGAAAAACAAACCGTGGTATACCTATATTTTTCTTCTGCCCCTCTTCATCATTTCATCATTATTTTGAAGCCTCTGAGTTGTGAAAAAACTTACCTGAACTTTCAAAAGCAATTTGATTTGGGAGTCAGAAGAGCTTTTAAAACCAATAGTATGAATTTTCTGGGAGACTGAAACAGTGAATTTTATAGTGTGTTTGTTCTGAAGGCTGCTTATTAAACTGCTCTGCATATCTGATTTGAAGTTGAGTCATCTAAATCAAAAGCAGAGAAGTATTTGAGTCTTTTATGAAATTTTATATTGCACTGTATTTAATGTTTTTATATATAATAACTGCAACCATCAACTCCTTTTTAACTTTTCATAGAGGCATAGAGTCATTGTCACCCTGAAGCTAGTGTTAGAATCTGAGTCTAGAAAAATGTTAATAATAATAAACAGGTAGGCAAGAAGAAGAAATGTGATCCAGTCAAGTAATAAGTGGAGAGAGTGCAAAGATTGTTCTATGTAGATAAATATTTTAATAAAAATGTCATCCCTTAGTTCATTATTTCTATTCTGCTTTTGGAACTCATTATATAAAATTAACAACCAGGACAATGTACTTTTTTAAATTAGAAAAATATAAATGCATACACAAATTCTCTTAAGCCTAGTAATTTTCTTCCATTTTGGATGACACATTATCTTGGTAAGAGAAACAGTTTGGGGTGGTTTAACATAGCATAGCATAATGAAAATAGGAACTTTTAAAAACTGGTTACCCATACTAGCCAGAGTTTCTGTCACTCCTCTTTTAAATATCCCAAATAAATGGTCCAGGCAAATGGTCACTGAAGTTTATAAATATGAACTGATGTCAAATTGTTTAAGTAGCTGTCTCCTGCTGATATTTCCAAAAGAAATTTTCAGAAGCTATCTGAATCGTGAGAAATAAAACAAAATAATGGTTGCTGTTTGGTTGGAAACTGCAGGAAACCACCTTAAAACAAACAGACAAACAGGGGTGGAGAATAGATGGCAGAGGAATAAGATGGGGAGAACACTTTCTCTCTCACTACTTCATCAAAAGAACATTTCAATGCTGAGTAAACCCCACAAAACAACTTCTGATTGCTGGCAGAGGACATCAGGCATCCAGCAAAGCAGATCATTGGCTTCAAAAACAGGTAGGAATAAATACAAAAGATGAAAAAAGAGACAAAGGAAGTAGGGAGGGAGCCCCGTCCTGGGAAGGGAATCCCGTCCCAGGAAGAGACTCTTAAAAAGAGAGGTTTCCAAACATCAGAAAAAATTTTCACAGCAGAGTCTGTGGCAAGCCTTGGAAGCACAGAGGGCAACATAACAGGAAGGAAAAATAAATAAATAATTAAAACCAACAGATTACGAGTTCAACAGTAAAACCCCCAGTGGACAAGCAGCGCAAACGCCTGCATCCGACAGCAGCAAGTGGGGGTTGGACAGGGAGGAGCGTGAGGTGCCAGCGACAGTGCTTTCTAAGAATTGGGCCATGGGAGACGCAGGCTGCAGGGCTCTTCTCAAGAATCGAGTCATAACATGGCCAGAATCGGGTCTGCGCGTGGCCAGACGAACTATCTTGGACTAGAAAACCAGACTGTGGGATAGCTAACACGAGAAATGCTCAAACATAAGACACCGACAGACCCGCGCACAGAACAAAGGACAGATTGGAAATAGCCAGCTGCAGACCATCCCCCTCTGGTGACAGGCAGCCAGAGCCTTAAGTGCTGGAAGGGGGCAATCGCAGCTCAAGAGAGACGTTACCTACCAAATTGCAAGCAGGTTTCTTTGCTAATTAAGACTTCTGGGGGTGGGGGGCCTCTGGACAGTCATCATCTGCCTGAGAAGGAGCCCCAGCGGCACTCCCAGAAAATTAGGCAGCACGGAAAGGCCAGAAGTCGCAGCAATTGTGCTCGCCAAACTCCCTAGCTACTTGGACCTGGGAAGGGCACAAAGAGCAGGCTCAACCAAATCTGTGCCTCGGAGGGCTTCCTGAGCACCGAGTCAGAGTGGCTTAGACCGGGGAGGTGCACGAAGCCTAGGGCAGGCCTCAGATGGTTATCCGTGAGCAGGGGCAAGTCCACCACCCTCCCTGTGTCAAGACGGAAATCAGACATGGAAGAGACCAGCAAACAGAGGAAGTCAAATAGAGGGAACTGCCTTGGTAGCGACCCCACACAGCCCACAACACCAGAGAAAGCACCAGATATACCTTTACTAGTTTTATGATCAAATTTTGGGGGGGTTGATGTGGAAGCATGATTTTTTTTTTTAAGAATTTTTTTTTAATTTTTTGAAAAATTTTTTTCTTCTTTTCTTTTTCATCTTTTTTCTAAACTTTCTTAAATTATTAAGTATTCTATATCTCTATTTATTATTTTTATAACCTATTATTACTTTTCAAAAAAAACCCTATTTTTAAAGCAAACACCATATATAGTCTTTTTGGTGGTGGAAGTTGTTGTCTTTTAATAATTCTGGAGTCTTTTATTTTTTCTTTTTTTAAAATTTTTTCTCCTTCTTCTTTTCTTTAATAATTTATTTTTGAAACTCCAATCTCTACTCCAGATTTTAATCTTTGCATTTTGGAATTTGTTGCCAATTTTGTACATTTAAAAACCTAATCTTCAGTACCCAGTTTTACATGAGTGCGAGATTACTGGCTTGACCACTCTCTCCTCCTTTGGACTCTCTTTTTTCTCCACCAGGTGGCCTCTGTCTCCTCCCTCCCCCTCCTCTTCTCTACCCAACTCTATGAATCTCTGTGTGTTCCAGAAGGTGGAGAACACTCAGGGAACTGGTTACTGGCCAAACCTGTATCCATCCTTTTTATCTCCCTCTTTTATCCTCCAGGTCACCTCTGTCTACTTCCTCCCTCTCCTCTTCCAGGTGACCACCTCTGAGAGGTCCAGACTTTGGAGTGCACACAAGAAAGTGGTTACGGGCTAGCTTGCTCTCTCCTCTTTTGATTCCACCTCATCCCATTCCACTCACCTCTAACTACCCCCTCCCTCTTCTCTCCTCCAAGTAACTCAGTGATCCTCTAGGGGTGACCCTCAAGGTGGAGAAACCTATCATCTTTAAACTAGATGTTTTAACATTAGTGCTGTATAGATGGAGAAATCATGAGGCTATTGTGAAAAACAATCTGAAAACCAGAAACAGGAGGCTTAAGTCCGAATCCTGAAATCAGAGAATTCCTGAATACAGGGAACATTATCCAATAGGAGCTCATCAAACGCCTTCATACCTACACTGAAACTGAGCACCACCCAAGGGCCAACAAGTTCCAGAACAAGACACACCACCCAAATTTTCCAGCAACACAAGAACAAGCCCCTCAGCTCAAAAAACTCCAAAACTACTGACGTCTCATAACCCATTACTAGACACTTCACTGCACTCCAGAGAGAAGAAATCCAGCTCCACCCACCAGAACTCCAACACAAGCCTCCTTAATCAAGAAACCTTGACAAGCCACTGATACAACCCCACACACAGTGAGGAAGCTCAATAATAAAGAGAATTCCACAAATTCCCAGAATATAGAAAGAGCACCCCAAACACAGCAATATACTCAAGATGAAGAGACAGAGGAATACCCAGCAGATAAAAGAACAGGAGACAGGCCTACCAAACCAAACAAAAGAGGAAGAGATAGGGAATCTACCTGAGAAAGAATTCCGAATATTGATAGTGAAAATGATCCAAAATCTTGAAATCAAAATGGAATCACAGATAAATAGCCTGGAGTCAAGGATTGAGAAGATGCAAGAAAGGTTTAACAAAGACCTAGAAGAAATAAAAATGAGTCAACATTTAATGAATAATGCAATAAATGAGATCAGAAACACTCTGGAGGCAACAAATAGTAGAATATCAGATGGAGAAGATAGGATTAGTGAAATAGAAGATAGAATGGTAGAAATAAATGAATCAGCGAGGAGAAAAGAAAGACAAATTAAAAGAAATGAGGACAACCTCAGGGACCTCCAAGACAATATGAAACGTTCCAACATTCGAATTATAGGAGTCCCAGAAGAAGAAGACAAAAAGAAAGACCATGAGAAAATACTTGAGGAGATAATAGTTGAAAACTTCCCTAAAATGGGGAAGGAAATAATCACCCAAGTCCAAGAAACCCAGAGAGTGCCAAACAGGATAAACCCAAGGCGAAACACCCCAAGACATATATTAATCAAACTAACAAAGATCAAACACAAAGAACAAACATTAAAAGCAGCAAGGGAAAAACAACAAATAACACACAAGGGGATCCCCATAAGAATAACTGCAGATCTTTCAATAGAAACTCTTCAGGCCAGGAGGGAATGGCAAGACATACTTAAAGTGATGAAAGATAATAACCTTCAGCCAAGACTACTGTACCCAGCAAGGATCTCATTCAAA
>SJYG01001457.1:96294-130069 GCA_006410535.1 Litocranius walleri
ATTTCACACCAGTCAGAATGGCTGCGATCCAAAAGTCTACAAGCAATAAATGCTGGAGAGGATGTAGAGAAAAGGGAACCCTCTCACACTGTTGGTGGGAATGCAAACTAGTGTGGAGATTCCTTAAAAAATTGCAAATAGAAGTGCCATATGACCCAGAAATCCCCCTGCTGGGCATACACACCAAGGAAATCAGAATTGAAAGAGACACATGTACCCCAGTACTCACTGCAGCACTGTTTATAATTGCCAGGACATGGAAAAAACCTAGATGTCCATCAGTAGATGAATGGATAAGAAAACTGTGGTACATTTACACAGTGGAGTATTACTCAGCCCTTAAAAAGAATAAATTTGACTCAGTTCTAATGAGATGGATGAAACTGGAGCCAATTATACAGAGTGAAGTAAGCCAGAAAGAAAAACACCAATACAGTATACTGACACATATATATGGAATTTAGAAGATAGTAATGATGACCCTCTATGTGAGACAACAAAAGAGACACAGAGGTATAGAACGGACTTTTGGCCTCTGAGGGAGAGGGAGAGGGTGAGATGATTTGGGAGAATGGCATTGAAATAGGTATCATATAAGAAACGAAGTGCCAGTCTATGTTCAATGCAAGATGCAGGATGCTTGGGGCTGGTGCACGGGATGATCCAGGGAGATGATGTGGGGTGGGAGGTGGGAGGGGGCTTTGACATTGGGAGATCATGTACATCTGTGGCTGATTCATGTCAATGTATGGCAAAACAAATACAGTACTGTAATGTAGAATAAAGTATTAAAAAATAAAATAAAATTGCAACAAACAAACAAACAAAAAACTTCCCTGCTCAGAGTTTACTCTGCTGTGGCTGATTAAGGCAGTTACACAAGGTTGTTTAAAAATCAACACCTTTCTAACCTTCTTTCTAACCTCCTTTTTGGTTCTATCTAAGCTCTGGCAGTTATGCTCATGCTTTACAATGACTGTGGCCACTCCATACTTGATACCAGAGCACCAGCCATCAGTAAGTCAGGAGGACAATGCCCTTTAAGAACACTTCCTGGAAATTATATCAATTCTGCTTGTGTATAATTGGCCAGAACTTTGTCACATGACTACATCCAGCTGCTTAGAAAACTAACAAATTGACACATTTTGGGCAGCCACCTAATACATGTCAATGTATGGCAAAACAAATGCAGTAATGTAATTTAAAAAATAAATAAATTTAAAAAAAATAAACAGGAAAAAAAAAAAAAAAAAAAACATAGGACAGAGATTGTGGAACAATTAGCAGCCTCTGTCATAATCTCTCTATGTGGATACCTATCAATGCCTGTTTTCACTTCCCTAAGAAACTCACCTCATCCAGCTCCTACTTTTAGCTCCAAGTTCATAATCTCAGGATTATATATAGCCTTTTTTCTCAAAAGGTTTAACTCCTAATGGTCTTATGACCTGTAATAAAGGACATGCTTCTGTTCCTAGCCAAGGGAAAAAAAAAACTGAAAAGACCTATTTGGAGAAGAGGAGTATGGAAGACAGCAGTCAGTGGTCCACAGCCTGATCCAATCTCACCGAGCTGACATAATAAAGACCTCCATCTGGGCAGGGTATGTAGTTCCTGGTTTAGCCCATTTGGTATTTCCTGCCTCTTTGGGGGGAAGAAATATCTTTACCAGCTTCCTCCAGAAACCTTGGCTCTGTTTTGGAGGCTCTCTTTATAGCTCAATCACCTCCACAGCAGAATCAGAAACAGGCGTTGAGTGTATACCTGTCTTGGTGGCTACAAAGTTTTTACAGCCTCTATCCTGCTGCTATATCTTGAGAGCCTAAGAGTTTTTTAGGGATTGAACAACCAGAGAATATTTTAGGTTAGACTTTTGCTCTCTATGGCAATAAATTCCTCCTAAATTAATACACCAGCTTCTTGGCTTCTGGGCAGTTCTGCAAACAGGAAACCATAGGCAAATGCTGTACAGATATAAAGCCTGAAAACCCTGGTCTTTTACTCACTGGACTTAGTATTTATGGTCACCACCACCATTGCCAGCACGTGACTGGTAGCTCTTCTGAGGCCATCTGAAGCAAATAACACTCCTATTCAGATCTCTGCTGTGCCAGCCCTGATGCTTGGTATAGAACTCTTTATGTAGGTGCTTAAAAAATGCATGGGGCACTATTATTTTAATGACACCACTATGAGCACCTCTTTATCACTGCTTCTTTTTGGGATATTGGTGGTTTTAAAACAGCAAAACTTACACAGATTGTAGAAAAGAGATCATCCTGATCAAATAAATTCCTTTCATCTCTGTATACAAAGTATTTCTATGATTTTCAAAAACTAGAATGTTGCTGCTGCTGCTGCTAAGTCACTCCAGTGTGTCCGACTCTGTGCAACCCCTAGATGGCAGCCCAATAGGCTCCTCCATCCCTGGGATTCTCCAGGCAAGAGTACTGGAGAGGAGTGCCATTGCCTTTTCCAAAAAATTAGAATAGAAGCAACTAAAATTAAGACCAGAGCACCATGGTTACCTGATGCAAATAACTGACTCATTGGAAAAGATGCTGGGAAAGATTGAAGGCAGGAAGAGAAGGGGACAATAGAGGATGAGGATGGCATTACTGACTCGATAGGCCTGAGTTTGAGCAAACTCTGGGAGTTGGTGATGGATAGAGAAGCCTGACATGCTGCAGTCCATGGGGTCATGACTGAGCAACTGAACTGAACTGAACCATGGTGCTTCTTACTAAAGTTTTGATCAACTATTTTTTTACAATAAAGGTTATTGCTTTGTCCACTTACCAGTTTAAGTCCTTGATACCTACTAAGTTAATGCCATAGATTTTTATTAAGTGTAACATTTCTAATGTAGACTGTTCTTGTTCAGTTGATCAGTTGTGCCTGACTCTTTGCGACACCATGGCCTGCAACATGCCGGGCATTGTCCCTCACTATCTCTTGGAATTTCTTTAAGTCCAAGAGATGGGCTCATGTCTATTCAGTCAATGATGCCATCCCACCATCTCATCCTCTGTCACCCTTTTTATCCTTCTACTTTCAATCTTTCCCATCACCAGGGTCTGTTCCAGTGAGTTGGCTCCTCACATCTGGTGCTCAAAGTGTTGGAGCTTCAGCATCAGTGAAAAAATAAAAGTTCAAATAACAGAAACTAGAATGGAAGGTTTAAGACTCTCAGTAAAAAATTCAAAAGCTGATGTCCAGGACCAGTTTAGAATAAGTCACCAGGCACTTAGGTTTTGCCAGTTTGCCATTTTTCCATGCCTATGGAATAGCAGTTATTCTTTTTTCATATTTCAGTCTTCATTTCTATAATTTTCCTGCCTATTTTCTGATATGACTATGGTATAAAAGTGAATTTTTTTCATATTTCAGTCCTAATTTTTATCATTTTCATCCCTCTGTTTTCTTTAAGTAAAGTTTATTGTCAAAGAAGAAATGTAATGTCATAGTATTTTCTTTCAGTTTTTAACATGGCTGTATGTTAACATACCAGTTGATGTATGTTAACATACCATTTCTTAGAGCCATTAGACCAGGTTTACTGGATCCCACAGGGTGAAAACCCCAGTTGTTTCCAAAAGTGCTTTCCTGACATTAATTCTGGCAACTTCATGTCTCAGTGTAATGTAGAGCAGAGAGACATGATTAGGTTCGCATCACTTCAGGATGTATTATTGCCTACATTCCAAGTTACCAAACCATGGATGTCAATTAATACCCTGAACAAATTAGCTTCTGAGAGGCAAGCTTACACAGATTTTTTGTTAACTATAAAATATTTTCTCCAATTTTATTCCCATGGTACCCAAAATAAAAATTGCCCAAGAAAAGCTGTCTGAGGTTTAGCCTCTCTACAGGCCTTTGCTTTTGTATTGACATATCTATCTAGCTGCATCACTATTCACCATATCCTATTCATTGAGATCCAGCCAGTCCATTCTGAAGGAGATCGGCCCTGGGATTTCTTTGGAGGGAATGATGCTGAAGTTGAAACTACAGTACCTTGGCCACCTTATGCGAAGAGTTGACTCACTGGAAAAGATTCTGATGCTGGGAGGGATTGGGGGCAGGAGGAGAAGGGGATGACCGAGGATGAGATGGCAGGATGGCATCACTGACTCGATGGATGTGAGTCTGAGTGAACTCCAGGAGTTGGTGATGGACAGGGAGGCCTGGCGTGCTGCAGTTCATTGGGTTGCAAAGAGTCGGACATGCCTGAACGACTGAACTGAACTGAACTGATTCATTAAAAAAGCCTAAATCACCTAGATTTTACTTTATAACTATGAAGTGGTCCTCCTTGGGGCTGATGATCACCTGAGGTAGTGTTGGAAAAGTCAGGTGTCCTTTTGTGGTTATAATGATTGGGTGCTCTTTACTGATATTCAGTTGTCAAGATCCAGGAATTCCATCTCTAGCCTTCCTGAAGTGCTCAGGAAAGGCATATATTCACTTGTGCAGAAAATAAGTATACTTTGTGATAAATGGCTTATAATTATCTGATCCTAAATCCTAACTTGGGCTTTCCTGGTGGCTCAGTGGTAAAGAATCCCCCTGCCAGTGCAGGAGAAGAAAGGCACTTGGGTTTGATCCCTGGATTAGGAAGATTGTCTGGAGTAGGAAATGGCAACCTACTCCAGAATTCTTGGCTGGAAAATCCCATATATAGGGCAGCTTGAAGGGTTACAGTCCATGGGGTGGCAAAGAGTCAGACATGACTGAAGCGGCTAAACAACAATAAACCCTAACTTAATTTAATCTATAATTTTTTTGCATAGCTTTAATAGCCACTGAATTTTCCAGAAATGCATTTACATTGAAATAAGTTTGTACTTTGACCTGAATCTTTATCAAAAGTTTTTCTTAATTTAGAAAAATGCATCATATCATGGAGGACACTAGCACCCATGATAAAATTTTTAAATATAAATTTATTTATTTGGAGGCTAATTACTTTACAATATTGTATTGGTTTTGCCATACATCAACATGAATCCTCCATGGGTGTACACGTGTTCCCCATCCTGAACCCCCTTCCCACCCCTCTCCTCATACCATCCCTCTGGGTCATTCCAGTGCACCAGCCCCGAGCATCCTGTATCCTGCATCGAGCTCAGTCTGGCAATTCATTTCACATATGATATTATACGTTTCAGTCCCATTTGCCCAAATCATCCCACCTCGCCCTCTCCCACAGAGTCCAAAAGACTGTTATATACATCTGTGTCTCTTTTGCCACCTCACATACAAGGTTATCATTATCATCTTTCTAAATTCTATATATATGCATTAGTAAACTGTATTAATGTTTTTCTTTATGGCTTACTTGTATGATAGGCTCCAGTGTCATCCACCTCATTAGAACTGATTCAAGTGTATTCTTTTTAATGGCTGAGCAATACTTCATTGTGTATATATATATGTACATGATAGATTTTTAAATGTATCGGACTGCATTCCATTCCATTTAGTTGTGTCCGACTTTTTGCAACCCCATGGACTATAACCCCATCTGGCTCCTCTGTCCATGGTATTTCCCAAGCAAGAATGCTGGAATGGGTTGCCATTTCCTACTCCAAGGAATGCATTCCATGTTAGAACTGTTTATAAATATGANTGCATTCCATTCCATTTAGTTGTGTCCGACTTTTTGCAACCCCATGGACTATAACCCCATCTGGCTCCTCTGTCCATGGTATTTCCCAAGCAAGAATGCTGGAATGGGTTGCCATTTCCTACTCCAAGGAATGCATTCCATGTTAGAACTGTTTATAAATATGATACTGCTCTTTTTTTTCTGTGACTTATTTCATTTATATACTTATAACAACATATAAATGAATAATAATTTATTTTTCTCTTCTTTTATAGACAATCCTTTGTTTACAGAGTTTGCTATTATTGTTTATAAAACTACTATGATCTTTTGGACATGTCTACATGCTGCAATCTGAATGTTTTTGTCGCCCCAAAATTCTTCTGCTGATATCCTAAACCTCAAGATGATACTATAGGAAGATTTGATTAGGATGTGAGTGGGGAGTCCTCATGAATAGGATTAGTACCTGTGTAGGTTAGTTCTAAAGAGCTCCTTCCGCCCTTCGACCCTGTGAGGTTACAACTAGAAGGTGTTATCTATGAACCAGGAACTCGGTTCTCACCAGAATCTGACCATGCTTGCACCCTGATACTGGACTGCCAGCCTCCAGAACTATAATAAATAATTTCCGTAGTTTACAAGCCACACACTCTGTGGCATTTTTGTCATAGCATCCAAGATGACCCTTGACTTTGCTTTAGACAATGACAAGACTTTACAGATAGTTGCATGGACTTTCTGTTATAAGTTTGGGCAGGAACAACATTCAGGATATTTAACCACTGTGATGTCACAGGCAGTGCCCTTTGAGGATAGAAGCCAGCAATCCACAACTTACTTAGGTGGTTTGAGTTATTTCCATTTTCTTAATATAAGCATTTGCTATAGACTTTTGCTAAGAACTACTTTTGCAGTATCTCATAGATTTTGGTGTGTGGTGTATCCATTTTCATTTCTTTCTTAGTATTTTTATCATTTATCTTTCAGTTTTTTTCTTTGACCCATTGGCTTTTCAGAAGTGTGTTGCTTAGTTTCAACATGTCTGTAAAATTTTCAGCTTTTACTCTTAATGTTGATTTCTAGTTTCATACCAGTGTGGTCAGAGAAGACATTTGGCATAATTTTATTTTTTTTTAATTTGCTATGACTTGTTTTTTGCCCAGTCTTAGGATTTATCATGGAGACTATCTCATGTGTGCTTGAGAAGGATGTGTGTTCTGCTGCTGTTGGATAAATATACATATACATGTAATGTATATATGATGTATATACAATTCCCTTGGTCTAAAATATAATTCAAGTCCAACATTTCTTTGTTGATTTTCTGTATGGATGATCTATTGATTGCTGAATGGGAGGTATTCAAATCCCCTACTAATAATGTATCATTGCTTATCCTTTCAGTTCTGTTAGTATTTACTTAATATAAACAGGTGTTCTGATATTGGGTGTGTAATTGTTAAATTTTTGATATTTTCTCTTCTTTTATAGACAATCCTTTGTTTACAGAGTTTGCTATTATTGTTTATAAAACTACTATGATCTTTTGGACATGTCTACATGCTGCAATCTGAATGTTTTTGTCTCCCTAAAATTCTTCTGCTGATATCCTAAACCTCAAGATGATACTATAGGAAGATTTGATTAGGATGTGAGTGGGGGTCCTCATGGATAGGATTAGTACCTGTGTAGGTGAGTTCTAAAGAGCTCCTTCCTCCCTTTGACCCTGTGAGGTTACAACTAGAAGGTGTTATCTATGAACCAGGAACTCGGTTCTCACCAGAATCTGACCATGCTTGCACCCTGATACTGGACTGCCAGCCTCCAGAACTATAATAAATAATTTCCGTAGTTTACAAGCCACACACTCTGTGGCATTTTTGTCATAGCATCCAAGATGACCCTTGACTTTGCTTTAGACAATGACAAGACTTTACAGATAGTTGCATGGACTTTCTGTTATAAGTTTGGGCAGGAACAACATTCAGGATATTTAACCACTGTGATGTCACAGGCAGTGCCCTTTGAGGATAGAAGCCAGCAATCCACAACTTACTTAGGTGGTTTGAGTTATTTCCATTTTCTTAATATAAGCATTTGCTATAGACTTTTGCTAAGAACTACTTTTGCAGTATCTCATAGATTTTGGTGTGTGGTGTATCCATTTTCATTTCTTTCTCAGTATTTTTATCATTTATCTTTCAGTTTTTTCCTTTGACCCATTGGCTTTTCAGAAATGTGTTGCTTAGTTTCAACATGTCTGTAAAATTTTCAGCTTTTATTCTTAATGTTGATTTCTAGTTTCATACCAGTGTGGTCAGAGAAGACATTTGGCATAATTTTAATTTTTTAAAATTTGCTATGACTTGGTTTTTGCCCAGTCTTAGGATCTATCATGGAGACTATCTCATGTGTGCTTGAGAAGGATGTGTGTTCTGCTGCTGTTGGATAAATATACATATACATGTAATGTATATATGATGTATATACAATTCCCTTGGTCTAAAATATAATTCAAGTCCAACATTTCTTTGTTGATTTTCTGTATGGATGATCTATTGATTGCTGAATGGGAGGTATTCAAATCCCCTACTAATAATGTATCATTGCTTATCCTTTCAGTTCTGTTAGTATTTACTTAATATAAACAGGTGTTCTGATATTGGGTGTGTAATTGTTAAATTTTTGATAAGTTAAACTTCTGCACTGAGTAAGTTTTTCTGTCTGCACACTTTTTTTCTCTGCTTTTCTTTAAGCTGAGTCTGGTCTCTTGTAGACATCACATCACTGAGTCTTCTCTGTCACCTCCTCTGATCTTTACTAGTTACTTTCAGGTGGGAGACATTAATGTTTGCCATTGGTCCAATTTATATCTAGGCCTATCTCCTAACTTGTATGGCTACACTTACTCCATGCTTCTTGCTCCCTCTGTGACAGAATTTTTAAACTTTTATATTTTCTCTAGATCTTAATTCTCCACCAAACCAGTTGCTGAAAGCCTATTTTTTGTTTTCCTAAATGTAGCACTTCAGTTAACTTGTGGTTTCTCCCTTGACTAAAGATCCTGGGCTTTTTTCTGTGTGTACTTCCTTTCTACCAAAACTTGTTCTCCCTACAGCCCACAGAAGAACACAGAAGGAGCCAGTCTCAGAGTGGAAGGTGGTTTGAGTTGGCAGTTAGCACATCACTGTTGCCACGGGCCTGGTAAGGGTCATCCTTGTGTGGGTATTTTCCAGTGACTCGTGGATGGGTTTCCTGCTAGAGTTCAGAACATAACGGGAACCACATCCATTTGACAAATGATGTCTCTCCTGTCTCTCTCAGGAACCCCTTCCTCTTCCTAGTCCTGGGGCTCCTGCCTCCCTACTTGGAGCCATGGGAGAAAAATGAGTTTCTCTAGCAGCATTCTGCAAACTAGGGAAACCAGGAGCTCTCCTATCATGCTCTCCTATCTCCTAGGGGAAAAGTCACCATTGACTAGTTCAGCCACACGCTGCACCTCCTGGGAGAAGGGTGATGATGGCAATGTTCCTCTCACCCTCTCCAGTGTGTCAAAACTTCAAATTTGTATGTGTGTGTGTGTATATATATATTCCAGTGAAGTGCTGGAAGTTTTCCTTAGTAATCCTGGACTTCTACAAGGTTTTCTTTATCTGTGGGTATCTGGCCAAATCAGCACTTTCTAGTTGTCTGAGACTATGGCCAGGAAAGATTGAGCAGGTTCACAGATTCCTACTGGTTTTGCTGCTTATCTGAGTTCTGTCTGCCTGGTGCACAGGTGGGTGATACTCTTCCCAGGTCCTTACTCCTCCCAGGTCCCATGGCAGATGGTGTTGGATTTAGCATCTCCCACAGAGATACCTTTGTTCATAGATGGATGCTGAGTTTTAGCTGTTAAATGGAGGGGCAGATAGGGGAGACTCTCATACTGCCATGATGCTATCACTCCTTGTAGGAGTTTTTGCTTAACTATTTATCCTTTATAAGAGATCTGAGTTGTTCCCAGTTTTTGACAATGATAAATAAAGCTGTTATAAACATCTGTGTTCAAGTTTTTATGTTGATATATAATTTTTATTTATCTGGGAATAATGTCCAAAGGTATAATTATTGGACTATGTGGTAGTTGTATGCTGAGTTATTTAAAAACTATGAAATTGTTTTCCAGAAAATCTGTGTTTCGTATTTCTACCAACAGTGTTTTTGTAATCCAGTTTCTGTCCATTTTTACCAACATTTGGTATTGTCACTGATTTTTTTAAAGTCACTGTAGATAGAGGTGATATCCATTGTGGTTTCAATTTGTATTTTCCTAAAGAAGGAAAGTTATGACCAACTTAGATAGCATATTACAATGCAAAGACATTACTTTGCCAACAAAGGTCCATCTAGTCAAGGCTACGGATTTTCCAGTGGTCATATACGGATGTGAGAGTTGGACTGTGAAGAAAGCTGAGCACCGAAGAATTGATGCTTTTGAATCATTGTGTTAGAGAAGATTCTTCCAACTCTCTTGGGCTGCAAGGAGGTCCTACCTGTCCATCCTAAAGGAAATCAGTCCTGCGTGTTCATTGGAAGGGCTGATGCCAAAGCTGAAACTCCAATACTTTGGCCACCTCATGTGAAGCGTTGACTCATTGGAAAAGACCCTGATGCTGGGAAAGATTGAAGGCAGGAGGAGAAGGGGACAACAGAGGATGAGATGGCTGGATGGTATCACCAACTTGATGGACATGAGTTTGAGTAAACTCCAGGAGTCAGTGAGTGATGGACAGGGAAGCCTGGCATGCTGTGATTCATGGACACGATTGAGTGACTGAACTGGACTGAACTGAACTGAACTGAACTGAAAGGCTAATGAAGTTGAACATATTTTCGTTTACTCATTTATCATTCTGTATATCATCTGTGTGGGATGTCTTGTTATTAATTTTCTTTAGATTGTTTTTAACTCGTGAGTTTTGACAACACTTTCCACAATCTAACAAAGGATAGATACTACCTTTATTAGATGTATAGATGTATATATTTTCTCCCAGTGTATAGTTTGCCTTTTCATTCTCTGGTCCGTATTTTCATAGGACAAATGCTTGTAAGTTGGAAGTACAGTATGTCAGTACTTTTATAAGTTTTACTTCTGGTGTCAAATTTAATGTGAGGAATAAAAAGATTTATGCCTTCCATAGGTCCCAAAGTTACCCCTTTGTGCTTTTTATAAAATGAGGTAAAACAAAATCAACTGATACTGCATTTGGAAGGGGTATATAAGAAAGGAAATCAGGGTCTGAAAAATTTTCAAGCTACACTTAGGCAACCTACACCAAACAAAGCTGCCCAAGAAACATGCTGCATTCCCATTGTTAATTGCTGAAGAGGGTCATAATTTTGGATATGAGCTTTCTCTCAACAAAGCAAGAAACATAACCCACAATATGAATTTACCACCTATAAAATTTACTATTCTTACTTTTGTCTAAATGTGAAAATTGAGATTATTTTTACTATAGGTACAATATAATTCATAATATAGATAGATTTCAAATTATATATATATATATATACACACACACACACAAACACACACATATATATAAATTTTTAGTCATTGCACCATTATATCATGGTACACAATAAAATATTTCATCCTGTTAGCAATTTGTTTAATATGAAAATTGCATGAATATTATAGTCAGACTTACTGAGCTTTAAAACTTGAATTTACTAGCCAGTCAGTCTTGCTTGTGCTCTGATTTTTCTCAAACTCAAAAATGAGATTTAAATATATTCAAAATTCTAGAAGAGCATAGCAAAAACTATGATATCAATATTTTATTACTTGAGTAAAAATGTTTACCCTTTTTTTTTATCATTTTCTGATTATTTTTCTCAAATTTGTGAGTGGCAGGTTTGATTAGAGGATGTGGAGGATTAAAGGTCTGAGGTTAAAGTGAAGAAATAATACAATATTATTTATCAATGCCTCATGGATATGCAGAAACCATAGGCAAACTTGCTTGCAGCTTCCCATATAAAATAAATGAATAATAAAATGAAAATCATAATAGCCTGATTGTGAAAAAAGAAAAAAAAATGCTGTTGAAGGCCATGTACACCCATGATACACCTGAGGGGAAAATTTATCAGAAAATGATAACTGGGTTGCAGCTCAGGAATTTTTTATCATTTTAATCATTTTCTGATTATTTTTCTCAAATTTGTGAGTGGCAGGTTTGATTAGAGGATATAGAGGATTAAAGGTCTGAGGTTAAAGTGAAGAAATAATACAGTATTATTTATCAATGCCTCATGGATATGCAGAAACCATAAGTAAACTTGTTTGCAGCTTCCCATATAAAATAAATGAATAATAAAATGAAAATCATAATAGCCTGATTGTGAAAAAAAGAAAAAAAAATTGCTGTTGAAGGCCATGTACACCCATGATACACCTGAGGGGAAAATTTATCAGAAAATGATAACTGGGTTGCAGCTCAGGATTTTTTTTTCCTTATAATAAATAGCCTCTGATACTCTAACCTTCTCAGATTTTTCTCAAGGTATCACACTAAGTAGAATCTGTGTAGTCTGTCCCAATTGTAAAATTCCTAGGAGCCCCACTTCAGAAATGCAGTGAACTGTTTCTAAAGGCGGTTAACCAGTGATCAGAGGACGACCACCTACTATTAAGCGGTACATCAACAGAGAGCACAGTGAAGGCAATTTATTTTCTTATCATTGTATTTGCCATTGCACAGAGGGAGGTGCAATATTTATTGGTACTCGTTTATCTTCACTGTAGAAGTAAGACGGGGCAAATAAAATTATCTATAATCCCTTAAAAAATGAAACTCTCCAGAATAACCTGAGTTCTCACTGTTTAGAGAATGTGAAATTAAATCTCTAGTGAAATCAGATACAAATATATCATGAGATTTATTTTCTCTATTAGTGTAGAAAATGTCCATGGAGAATCAATTGAAAAAGTTACATCCTTTTTACATTTTATATACAATATAGTAACCACTTTAGTCAGTGATTCAAATTTTGTGGTACATTTTAATTGTGCAATTTAAATGTAATTGTTTAAATAACAATTGTAAAGTCAAGTTGAACAGTATATGTGATTTTCTTGGAGTGGTTATTTACAGTTTATCATTACTGTTGATGTGTAATTTTTCAAAAGAAAATATTGGGGGAGAAACAGACAGTTCATAATCAGAAATGTTATCCCCTTAATTTTGTTTGAGAACATATTCCTACATGCTGTGTGGTTTTCATGTGTTCTTAAATAACAAATCTAATTCTGTCTGTCACAGCACTTCCCAGTATCATAAACAAAGGAATTACAGCAAAAATAATGACCTGGTAATATTTAGCTTGAGATATTCTAAACTGAATATTTCATTTTAGATATGTCATTTTTTTTCTGCTTCTTGTGTCTAATTTGTTTTATTTCACTGTCTAAGAGACACTCTGATTGTAAGTTATTGTTACTAAAGCAAGGGACTGTTATATATCAAAACTTTATTAAACTTACTATACAAATTCACAGTGAAAGTACATAAATATTCTATATCATTAGCTGCAATAAAAATAAAATAGAAATCAAGATAATACTATTATAATTTCCATAAATAATGTAAGGGGATAATAATCCAATAATGATATTAATCTGTAATAACTTACCTCGATTTTAGTGGTGATTTATCTTCACTCAAATATGACATTACTCCGAATTCTAATTTATACAGTTAATTCCATAGTATTCTTATTATTTAAATTTTAAGACAGGAAGATGGAGAAGGAAATGGCAACCCACTCCAGTATTCTTGCCTGGAGAATTCCATTGGCAGAGGAGCCTGGTGGGCTGCAGTCCATGGTGTCACAGAGAGTTGGACACGACTGAGTGACTAACACACACACAAACACACACACACACAAGGTAGGAAGTAGATTGTACTCTTTTTTAATTGAAGTGTAGGTGACTTACAGTGTTGTACATATTAATGAATATAGTGCTATACATTAGGACTTTGCTGTTTATCCATTCTAAATGTAATAGTTTGCATCTACACACAACATCAAACTCCCTGTCTATCCCTCTCCCTCTCTTCCTCCCTTTGGCAGCCACAAGTCTGTTTTCTATGTCTATGAATCTGTTTCTGTTTTGCAGATAAGTTCTTTTGTGTCATAATTTATATTTCACATATAAGTAATATCATATGATATTTGTCTTTCTCTTTCTGACTTACTTCACTCAGTATGACAATCTCTAGATCAATCTATGTTGCATCAAATGACATTATTTCATTCGTTTTTATGGCTGAGCAGTGTTCCATTGTATACTTGTACCACATTTTATTTATCCATTTATCAATGGAGCTTAGATTGTTTACATGTTTTGACTATTGTCAATGATGCTGCTATGAACATAGGTGTGCATGTACCTTTTGGAATTATACTTTTGTCTGATTATATTCCCAGAAGTGGGATTGCTATATCATATGGTAATTCTAGTTTTAATTTTCTTAGGAGTCACCATACTGTTTTATATAGTAGCTGTACCAACTTACATTCCTACCAACAGTGTGGGAGGGTTCCCTGTTCTTCATAACCTCTCCATCATTTGTTATTTGTAAACTTTTTAAAGATGGCCATTTGACCTGTGAGGTGGTTACTCACTGTAGTTTTAATTTGCATTTCTCAAATAAAAATGAAATATGAAACATACATGGAAGAAAAGCAGTGACCAGAAACTGATTCTGAATGGGTCCAGACAATAATTTAGTGAAGAAAATTCTTCAAATGAAGTATTATAATTGTACTGAAAGAAGGAAAGAAAATTATCCCATTATTGAATTAATAGGAAAAAATAACAGAAAACTTTAAGAAAGAACCATGTGGAAATTCTAGAGACAAAAGTTATAATACTAGCAATGAAAATTTCACAAGTTAGAAACAAAAATAAACCTGAGATTGTGGAAGAAAGAAGTGGTAAACAATGATAGATCAGTTATTACTCTGAAGAACAAAGAAATAAAGGTGAAAAGAAAATGAGTGGAATCTCACAAATCTGTTAGGGCATATCAACTATCTCAAAGTTTTTGTGAAATCATAGTTTTGAAATAGAGTGGGGGGGAGTAGAAATAATGTTCAAAGTAATAATGGCTACAAATTCCCAGATTTGTTTGAAACATTTATTTATAGTCCCATGAACTCAAGAAATGCAAGGTAAAATAAAAGTAGCCTACCACATTGTCATACCCTAGATATAATACATCCAGAAGATGTTCATATCTTAACCTCCATAATCCATGAATATGTTACTTTACATGGCAAACGAGATTGCAGAAATACTTGAATTAAGAATTTTGAAATATAAAGATTATCCTGAATTATACATAATAGCCCGTGCAATCACAAGGTCTGTAAGGTTGACAGGTCAAAATAATATAAATGATATATGACAATGGAAGCAAAGCTGGAGTGAGTTGCTTTAAAGATGGAAGAAAGAAACAGAAGCGAGGAACTGAAGGTGTATTTCATAAACTAAGAAAAAAAGGAAACAGATTCTCCCCTAAAAGAACAGAGCACCATTCACACCTTGATTATAATCTGATAAGACTCCTTTCAGACTTATAACCTCAGAAACTATAAGATAATTTATTTGTGTTGATTTTAGCCATAAAGTTTACAGTAATTTGTTATAGCAACAGTAGAAAATTAATATGCATATATATACATAGCATATTAAAATCAGCAAAAGTTAAAAAATAGGGAAAAGTAATTTAAAAAGCAAAAAGATAACATACAGTTGGGAGCAATACTACTAACAGCTGACTTCAAATTAGGGAAATTAGTGGCCAGAAGACAATAGAATGGGATTTTTTCAGTGTGCTAAATAAAGAGGACTAAAAATGAACTGATTTAGACAGCAAGACCTTAGATTTTAAAGACACTGTTTATAATAGTCAAGACATGGAAGCAATCTAAGTGTCCACCAACAGAGAAATAAAGATGTGGTACATATGGAATATTCAGTTCAGTTCAGTTCAGTCACTCAGTCATGTCAGACTCTTTGCAGTCCCATGAATTGCAGCACACCAGGCCTCCTTACCAACTTCTGGAGTCTACTCAAACTCATGTCCATCAAGTCGGTGATGCCATCCAGCCATCTCATCCTCTGTCATCCACTTCTCCTCCTGCCCCCAATCCCTCCCAGATTCAGGGTCTTTTCCAATGAGTCAACACTTCCCATGAGGTGGCCAAAGTATTGGCGTTTCAGCTTTAGCATCATTCCTTCCAAACACCACCCAGGGCTGATCTCCTTTAGAATGGACTGGCTGAATCTCCTTGCAGTTCAAGGGACTTTCAAGAGTCTTCTCCAACACCACAGTTCAAAAGCATCAATTCTTTGGTGCTCATCTCTCTTCACAGTCCAGTTCTCACATCCATACATGACCACTGGAAAAACCATAGCCTTGACTAGATGGACCTTTGTTGGCAAAGTAACGTCTCTGCCTTTTAATATGCTATCTAAGTTGATCATAGCTTTCCTTCCAAGAAGTAAGTGTCTTTTAATTTCATGGCTGCAATCACCATCTGCAATGATTATGGAGCCCAATTACTCAACCATAAAAAGGAATGAAATTGGTCATTTGTACAGACATAGATGGATCTAGCAAGTGCCAAACTGAGTAAAGATGGATCTGCTGCTGCTGCTGCTGCTAAATCGCTTCAGTCATGTCCAACTCTCTGCGACCCCATAGACGGCAGCCCACTGGGCTCCCCCATCCCTGGGATTCTCCAGGCAAGAATACTGGAGTGGGTTGCCATTTCCTTCTCCAAAAGATGGATCTAGCAAGTGTCAAACTAAATGAAGTAAGTCAGAAGGAAAAAACAAATATATATTTATGCTTGCATGTGAAATATGGAAAAATGGTATAATATTATTTGCAAAGCAAAAATTAAGACACAGATTTAGAAAATAAATGTGTGGATACCAAGGGCAGGAAAGGGGCAGAATGAATTGGAAGACTCACATTGACACATATACATTACTGATACTATGTATAACATAGATGAGCAATGAGAATGTTCTGTATAGCACAGGGAAATCTACTCAGTGCTCTGTGGTGACCTAAATGTGAAGCAAGTCCAAAGGGAGAAGATATATATATATGCATGGATGATCCACTTTGCCGTTCACAGAAATGAACATAACATGGTAAAGCAATTATATTCCAGTAAAATTAATTTAAATTTAAAAATTAAAGATCCAGTTATTCTCAGCCTCTTTAAGGCTATTTTGACTGCATTAGATGGAGAAGCTGTATACAGTCAGAGAGACTGTGAGCTGACTGTGGCTCAAATGATGAGCTCCTTAATGCCAAATTCAGACTTAAATTGAAGAAAGTAGGGAAAACAACTAGGTCATTTAGCTATGACCTAAATCAAATCCCTTATGATTATACAATGGAAGGGACAAATAGATTCAAGGGGTATAAACTGATAGACAGAGTGCCTGAAAAGCTATGGACAGAGGTTCGTAACATTGTGCAGGAGGCAGTGATCAAAACCAGCCCCAATAAAAACACAAGATGGTTGTCTGAGGAGGTTTTAAAAATAGCTGAGAAAAGAAGAGACATGAAAGGCAAAGGAGAAAAGGAAAGATATACCTGTCTCAATGCAGAGTTCCAAATAATAGCAAGAAGAGATAAGAAAGCCTTTGTAAGTGATCAATGCAAAGAAAGAGAGGAAAACAATAAAATGGGAAAGACTAGAGATGTCAAGAAAATTAGAGATACCATGGGAATATCTCATGCAAAGATGGGCTCAATAAAGGAAAGAAATAGTATAGGCCTAACAGAAGCAGAGGATATTAAGAAGAGGTGGAAAAAATACACAGAAGAACTGTACCAAAAATATCTTCACAAGCCAGATAATCACAATGGTGTGATCACTCACACTCAGCTAGAGCCAGGCATCCTGGAATCTGAAGTCAAGTGGGCCTTGGGAAGCACCTCTACAAACAAAGCTAGAGGCAGTAATGAAATTTCAGCTGAGCTATTTGAAATCCTAAAAGCTGATGCTGTGAAAATGCTGCAATCAACATGAAAGCAATTTGGAAAACCCAGCCGTGGCCACAGGACTGGAAAATGTCAGTTTTCATTTTAATCTCAATGAAACGCAGTGTCAAAGGATGTTCAAGCTACTTCAAAGGTGCACTCATTTCACATGCTACTAAAGCAATGTTCACAGTTCTCCAAGTCAAGCTTCAACAGGGTATGAATCAAGAACTTCCAGATGATCAAGCTAGATTTAGAAAAGGCAAAGTAACCAGAGATCAAGTTGCCAAAATCCTCTGGATCATAGTGCTGGAGAGGATGTGGAGAAAAGGGAACCCTCTTACACTGCTGGTGGGAATGCAAACTAGTACAGCCACTATGGAAAACAGTGTGGAGATTCCTTAAAAAATTGCAAATAGAACTGCCTTATGATCCAGCAATTCCACTGCTGGGCATACACACCGAAGAAACCAGAATTGAAAGAGCCACATGTACCCCAATGTTCATTGCAGCACTGTTTATAATAGCCAGGACATGGAAACAACCTAGATGTCCATCAGCAGATGAATAGATAAGAAAGTTGTGGTACATATACACAATGGAGTATTACTCAGCCCTTAAAAAGAATAAATTTGAAACAGTTCTAATGAGATGGATGAAACTGGAGCCGATTATACAGAGTGAAGTAAGCCAGAAAGAAAAACACCAATACAGTATACTGACACATATATATGGAATTTAGAAAGATAGTAATGATGACCCTCTATGTGAGACAACAAAAGAGACACAGAGGAATATAACGGACTTTTGGTCTCTGAGGGAGAGAGAGAGGGTGGGATGATTTGGGAGAATGACATTAAAACATGTATACTATCATGTAAGAAACGAAGCACCAGTCTATGTTTGATACAGGATACAGGATGCTTGGGGCTGGTGCACGGGGATGATCCAGAGAGATGATATGGGGTGGGAGGTGGGAGGGGGCTTTGGCATTGGGAGCTCATGTACACCTGTGGCTGATTCATGTCAATGTATGGCAAAACCAATACAGTATTGTAATGTAGAATAAAGTAAAAATAAAATTAAAAATAATAAAATGAAATTAAAAAAAGAAAAGAAAAAGCAAGATAATTCCAGAAAAAATATCTTCTTCTTTGGCTACTTTGAAGCCTTTGACTGTGTGAATCACAATAAACTGGAAAAATCTGAAAGAGATGGGAGTTACAGACCACCTGACCTGCCTCCTAAGAAACCTATATGCAGGTCAAGAAGCAATAGTTAGAACCGGATAGGTAATGATGGACTGGTTCCAAAACAGGAAAGGAGTTCATCAAGGCTGTAAAATGTCACCCTGCCTATTTAACTTATATGCAAAATACACCATGCGAAATGCATGGCTGGATAAAGGGCAAACTGGAATGAAGACTGCAGGAAGAAATGTCAATAACCTCAGATACACAAATGACACCACCCTTATGGCAGAAAGTGAAGAGGAACTAAAGAGCCTCTTGATGAAAGTGAAAGAGAAGAGTGAAAAAGCTAGCTTAATGCTCAACATTCAAAAAACTAACATCATGGCATCCATTCTCATCACTTCATGGCAAATAGGGAAACAATGGAAAAGGTGACAGATTTTTATTCTCTTGGTCTCCAAAAATCACAGCAGATGGTGACTGCAGCCTCAGAATTAAAAGACATTTTCTCATTGCAAGAAAAGCTATGAAAAACGTAGACAGCATATTTAAAAGCAGAGACATTACTTTGCTGACAAAGATGTGTATAGTAAAAGCTAAGAATTTTCTAGAGCACTGAAGAACTGATGCTTTCAACCTGTGGTGCTGGCAAAGACTCTTGAGAGTCCTTTGGACTGCAAGGATATCAAACCAGTCAATCCTAAAGGAAATCAATCCTGAATATTCTTTGGAAGGACTGATGCTGAAACTGAACCTCCAGTACTCAGGTCACCTGATGCAAAGTGTTGAATCATTAGAAAAGACCCTGGTGCTGGTAAAGATTGAAAGCAGGAGGAGAAAGGGAAGACAGAGTCGAGATATTTGGATGGCATCACCTGGTCTATGCACTGGGTTTAAACAGGCTCTGGTGAGTGGCCAAGGACAGGAAGGCCTGGTGTGCTGCAGTCCATAGGGTCACAGAGAGTTGGACACGACTGAATGACAGAACAACAACAAAAAAAGAAAGTAGAGAATTGCAATTTATTGATAGTAGAAGGCTATTCGTAACTGCTGTAATCGCCTACAATTTTCATTTTCTAAATCATAGAGCTCCAATTAATGACAAGACACGTTTACAAATGATCATTCATTACTCTAATGAGAAGACTTGTATAGTACTAAAAGTCACTGCAAAATTAATCTTTGATGTAGTCACAATGATGGATTGCTTGCTTCAGGATATGCCTTGCCCTCACCTGGAAACTGGAGCTTCATCACTTTTTCCAGGATTTCTGTGAGGGTTGCAGTGTTTTAATGTGGACCCCTCTCTCTGGGCAGGGGGCTATTCTATGTTTACATTGAATGTAAGAAGATCTTTCATTAAAATGGGTCGCCTAGACTACTCCATCCTCAGTAGCACAGTTGAATGATCCAGAGTCTTGTACCTTAACCTGACAGGTTTTGAAGAATTTTTCAAAATATAACCATAAACCAAGTCATTCTCTCCTTGGGGATTCAAATTGTACTGCATACAGGTAACACATCTCCAGATAAAAGAGAAGCAAGTTGATACACGTTGATATACGTTGAGAGCCATTTGTTCCTGAGACTCAGCTGCAAAAATCTGATTTATTCAAGTTGTTTAAATATTCTTTGTTTTACCATATAACATCAATATTCTCTTTTTTGACTTAGCCCATTTATTTGATTTTTCTCTTATTCTGATCAATAGATCAAGCAGAAGAGTCTTGACATTTACCCCAGTTAATACTGGCTATCCTTCATAATTTTATTTTATTTATTTTTTAAATATAAATGTATTTATTTTAATTGGAGGTTAATTACTTTACAATATTGCATTGGTTTTGCCATACATCAACATGAATCCGCCACATGTATACACGTTCCCCATCCTGAACTCCCCTCCCTCCTCCCTCTCCATACCATCCCTCTGAGTTGTCTCAGTGCACCAGCCCCAAGCATCTAGAATCATGTGTCAAACCTGGACTGGCGATTTATTTCATATATGATATTATACATGTTTTAGTGCCATTCTCCCAAATCATCCCACCCTCTCCTTCTCCCACAGAGTCCAAAAGACTGTTCTATACATCTGTGTCTCTTTTGCTGTCTCGCATAGAGGGTTATAGTTACCATCTTTCTAAATTCCATATAAATGCGTAGAGTCGGGCATGACTGAAGCAACTTAGCAGCAGCAGCATACTGTACTGGTGTTTTTCTTTCTGGCTTACTTCACTCTATATAATAGGCTTCAGTTTCATCCACCTCATTGGAACAGATTTAAATGTATTCTTTTTAAAGGCTGAGTAAAATGGAGAGATCCTTCATAATTTTAAATAGAGTATCCTCCTTATCTGATATAGGTATCAACTAATAAAATCTTGAGTGGAATTTGGCACTTGGTACATGCATTCTGCATAATGAAAAGCCAAATAGCTAATGGTTTTGAGCTGTATCAGTTGAGTTGATCTAGGCTTTGTTGCAGTAATCAACAGTCAAAAAATTTAGTGGTTTGTAACCATGGATGTTTTAATTTTATGGATTCATCTCAGACTGGCACTACTGTCTTCATGTTGGGATTCAGGCTGATTGACATTTATCCCAGTTAATAATATTGGTTATCCTTCATAATGACCTTTATCTATAATCTCATGGTCTCATGGAAAGGGAAACAAATGTATGCATCGCTGTCCCAGGCTAGTTCTTAAAACTTTTGAATGGAAGTGACACATGTCAATTTTACTCAAATACCTTAACCAAGGCAAGTTATTGGACCTCTCCTAAATTGAAAAGGATAGAGAATCAGTGAATATTTTGAGCAATAATAGAATATTCCATAAGAAAAGATTTTGGATGTTGCACGGGTTAAATCCTGACTCTGTCATTTAGCAATAGTGTTGCTTTAGGCAAGTTAGAAAATGTATCTGTGCATCACATTCTTCACTGAAAAGTTAACATAATTCAGGTTAAAACTTCCATAGAATTGATGTGATGAGTCAATAACATGATGGCTAGAAAATGCAGAGCACAGTATCTGACTCAAAACCATCAGCTTAAAAAAAATCGTATTATACTGGATTCAACTTTTGATTCAAATCATTGAACTTGACTTGGATGGAAATAACACATGTGCTCTAGTTCTAACCTATCTTCTTGTAATGAAATTGCTGCCCAAAGATCTTAAGGGCTAGATGCCTTTGTCAATAGTTAATTGCTTGCCTGGGGCTTTCATTGCCCATTCTTTGTTCACTCAGTAACCTTCCATCTTTTTACTTATTTTCATAAGAGACACTTTGATNTTGCTGCCCAAAGATCTTAAGGGCTAGATGCCTTTGTCAATAGTTAATTGCTTGCCTGGGGCTTTCATTGCCCATTCTTGGTTCACTCAGTAACCTTCCATCTTTTTAGTTATTTTCATAAGAGACACTTTGATTAAAACTATGACTCATCAGCTGCTCAAGATACAAGAAAAGAAAAACCTGAATGTAATACTCTCTTTTACAGAATGTGAATAATAAAAATACAAGCTGTTACCATGGAAATAGGCTAACCAGATATTATACAATTGCCATGATTCAATTTACCATAAATAATTGTCCACTCTGCAATAGAGAAGTCCACGATACTGGTGTTACTATTAGGAGATCACCAGTATATTGGAGCTTTTCTGGTGGTTTAGATGGCAAAGAAACTGCCTGCAATGCAGGAGACTTGGGTTCAATCCTTGCATTGGGAAGAAACACCTGGAGAAAGAGAATGGAAGCCCGCTCCAGTTTTCTTGTCTGGAGAATCCCAGGGACAGAGGAACCTAATGTGCTAATGTCCATGGGGTCATGAAGAGTTGGACACAGCTGAAGAAACTTGGCACTCTGCCATACAGAAGTCCATGGCACTGATGTTGCTATTAGGAGTTCACCAGTGTATTACCCTCTGAAAGTCTTCATGTTTTCATAATTACCACTTCTCAGTTCAGTTCAGTCACTCAGTCGTGTCTAACTCTTTGTGACCCCATGAATCGCAGCATGCCAGGCCTCCCTGTCCATCACCAACTCCCGGAGTTCACTCATACAGAGGAACCTAATGTGCTAATGTCCATGGGGTCATGAAGAGTTGGACACAGCTGAAGAAACTTGGCACTCTGCCATACAGAAGTCCATGGCACTGATGTTGCTATTAGGAGTTCACCAGTGTATTACCCTCTGAAAGTCTTCATGTTTTCATAATTAACACTTCTCAGTTCAGTTCAGTCACTCAGTCGTGTCTAACTCTTTGTTACCCCATGAATCGCAGCATGCCAGGCCTCCCTGTCAATCACCAACTCCCGGAGTTCACTCATACTCACATCCATCGAGTCTGTGATGGCATCCAGCCATCTCATCCTCTGTCATCCCCTTCTCCTCCTGCCCCAAATCCCTCCCAGGATCAGAGTCTTTTCCAATGAGTCAACTCTTCCCATGAGGTAGCTAAAGTACTGGAGTTTCAGCTATAGCACCATTCCTTCCAAAGAAATCCCAGGGCTGATCTTCAAAATGGACCAATTGGATCTCCTTGCAGTCCAAGGGACTCTCATGGGTCTTTTCCAACACCACAGTTCAAAAACATAAATTCTTCAGCACTCAGCCTTCTTCACCGTTCAACTCTCACATCCATACATGACTACTGGAAAAATCATAGCCTTGACTAAACGGACCTTAGTCAGCAAACTAATGTCTCTGCTTTTCAATATGCTATCTAGGTTGGTCATAACTTTCCTTCCAAAGAGTAAATGTCTTTTAATTTCATGGCTGCAGTCGCCATCTGCAGTGATTTTGGAGCCCAAGAAAATAAAGTCAACCACTGTTTCCACTGTTTCCCCATCTATTTCCCATGAAGTGATGGGACCGGATGCCATGATCTTCATTTTCTGAATGTTGAGCTTTAAGCCAACTTTTTCACTCTCCTCTTTCACTTTCATCAAGAGGCTTCTCAGTTCCTCTTCACTTTCTGCCATAAGGGTGGTGTCATCTGCATATCTGAGGTTATTGAGATTTCTCCCGGCAATCTTGATTCCAGCTTATGTTTCTTCCAGTCCAGTGTTTCTCATGATGTACTCTGCATAGAAGTTAAATAAGCAGGGTGACAATATACAGCCTTGATGTACTCTTTTCCCAATTTGGAACCAGTCTGTTGTTCCATGTCCAGTTCTAACTGTTGCTTCCTGACCTGCATACAGATTTCTCAAGAGACAGGTCAGGCTGTCTGGTATTCCCATCTCTTTTCCTCTGTAAATAGAAGTGATGTGAAATGACGTCATTCAGTCATGCCTGACTCTTTGTGACCTCGTGGACTGTACCTCCTCTGTCCATGGAAGTTTCCAGACAAGAGTACTGGAGTGGGTTGCCATTTCCTTCTCCAGGGGATCTTCCTGATCCAGGGATGGAACTCAGGTCTCCCTCATTGCAGGCAGATGCTTTACCATCTGAGCCGCCAGGGAAGCCCTTGGGATACCTTAAATTAGTTTTGTATTTGTCATTTCTGGGGTCAAATATTTTCCTATTTACTGCAGGGATCCTATGACTCTTTGTGACCTCGTGGACTGTACCTCCTCTGTTCATGGAAGTTTCCAGACAAGAATACTGGAGTGGGTTGCCATTTCCTTCTCCAGGGGATCTTCCTGATCCAGGGATGGAACCCAGGTCTCCCTCATTGCAGGCAGACGCTTTACCATCTGAGCCACCAGGGAAGCCCTTGGGATACCTTAAATTAGTTTTGTATTTGTCATTTCTGGGGTCAAATATTTTCCTATTTGCTGCAGGGATCCCCAGCCTCTGGGATCTAATGCCTGATGATCTGAGGTGGAGCTGATGTAATAAGAATAGAAATAAAGGGCACAGTACATATAATGCACTTCAACCATGCTGAAACCATTCCCCTACCCTAGGCGCATGGACAAAGTGGCTTCCACAAAACCAGTCCCTGGTGCCAGAAATGAGATTTAGTGGGTCTGTCAGTTTCCAGAGCATAGTTCAGGTCTGATCCCAGAAAACTAAAGTGCTCTCTGCCTAAGAGGGACTTCACAGCACATTTTCTCCTCGGCCAAACTGCCATGTTGCTGTTGTTAGTTTGTGGACTTTTAGGACCTCACAAGCTGTATCTCTGTTTTGAGCTTCCCCACTACGGTTGCTGCTCCTGCGGCCTCTGGGAAAAAAGGACAATGCTTTGTAAACAGAGAAAGACTCAACCTTGTACTTTGTCATTGATCACTCCTTCAGTGTGACATGATCAAAGATAGTTTCCATTTTCAGTTACATTTCCCTGACCC
The DNA here is from genome assembly GCA_006410535.1 of Litocranius walleri. Classification (NCBI taxonomy): domain Eukaryota; kingdom Metazoa; phylum Chordata; class Mammalia; order Artiodactyla; family Bovidae; genus Litocranius; species Litocranius walleri. The sequence goes on from SJYG01001457.1 coordinate 121,477, forward strand.
CAATGCAGCATACAATGGCATTACCAGAGGCCATTTGATTTTATTTTATGGGCAATGAGCTTCTACATATTGATATCATTTTCTCAAATTCACAAAAAAATAGAAAAATATGTTTAGATATTACATTTTATTTGAATTTAAAGCAAGGATTCACAGTGGAAAATTTGCTACAATCCTGTATTTATACATTTATGAATATGTATATACTTATAAATTTTTATCTATAAGTTAATAGGTGAGAGAACATTGGTACCTTAAATTTTGTTTTAAAAAATAAAGGAAACTATGTTTTGCAGTCACAAGAGAGCTCATTTAAGGTAAAATAATAGTAAGATCATATAGTAAAATGTGTTTATGACATCTTTGGGAGATGCAAAGTATATGCCTTAATTTTAAAAGTCATGGTCAATTGAGGCTTTTCTAAGCATATCTCTGTGAAGTATTCATGTAGTAAAACTAGCCTGAAAATCAAGATGAACTGTAATTCAACAAAAAGACACACTAGGCATTAATTTATTTTGTCAAGGTTGTTTAGTCTCTTTTGTGACCTCGTGGACTGTAGCACACCAGGCTCCTCTGTCCATGGGGTTTTCCAAGCAAGGATGCTGGAGTGGGTTGCTATGTCCTTCTCTAGGGAATCTTCCCAACCCAGGGATCAAACCCACAACCCCTGAATTGGCAGGCCATTTCTTCACCATATAGCCACTAGGGAAGCCCCCTAATTTACATGAGGATAAATGTTAATCCTGACATTTCTTTCTCATACTTCATAAGAATTAGAACTGAGTTGTGCAGTTGATATATTTATTTAATTTTATTGTTGTTATACATTATGTACATAAAAGGACTAGAATTGTACAGAGAAGCTTTTTCATTTATTCTTATTATTGTGAAGAAGAACCTATAACTTTCTTGATTCTTAATTCTGTTCTTGGATGTCTTAAATAACAGGATTTAACCTGTGTGAGGCTGCAAGCTAGGGCATTCAAGAAGGCATTATAGTTTAAGAGAAGACTGGCTAGGAGAATTAATTGAAAGATTTAAAAACAGAAAAAGGAAAAGGAGCAAAGATAAATAGCAGCTATACAATAAAAATGTAAAAATAACATTTGATGCATCAGTCAAGTCTATATGAATATTTTTTAACAGGAAATGACAATCAAAACTTGCAACAGACAACATTATCTAAATATCACAATGAAAGTATGAGAGAGACAATGACCACTGCAGATTGCCTTTCAGAAATTTCACCAAATCAAACCAGGATACACTACATTTCCAGTTTAGGATAAAACATTTTAAAGTTCATGCTGGCATTTTAGAGTAAAGTTCTTACTGGTAGATAAGATTAAGTATAACTTTAAAAAGTAAAATATTTGCTTTATTTTTAACAGATATAGAATACTGAACCCCTACACAGAATCTGGTTACTGTGATGAAATGGGAAAAGACAATAAATTCTCAAAAAAATACTCTTTTTATGTGAACATAAGATTAATAATTTTAGATAAAATATATGAAGTTTATTCTAATGAATATAATCTTGAGTTATTTAATGTCACTAAATCTCTGGTTATATTGTCTGAATTGAAAAATATTGTTTAGTAAAATTTTATCTTCAAATTTAGACATTAATTGCTGTATAGATGTAGCAAGAGACTGATGTTTGTATAGCCAGAGGTGTAGTGATACCACATAGCTACTTCTCAGCCATGTTAACAAGATTCCCACTCAACATCAAAAATAAAGGACAATGATGAATGCATTACTACTCAGAAAGAGTAATGTTGTGCTACGCAGTGCAGATGGCATTTTTATATATGAATTCTGCCACATATAGAGTTTACAGTTTGGTTGACTTTTAGACGTGTGAGTTGGCCTCATCTCTAGATGTATGGTTACTCTAGTGAGACTATTTGCATTCACCAGTTGGTATTTTGAGACTTTTTCATGGGTGTGACTCTATTGCTGATTGACTGACATTTAGAAGTCAGAGTTCAGTTCAGTTCAGTTCAGTTCAGTAATTCAGTAGTGCCTGACATTTTGTGACCCCATGGACTACAGCACACTAAGCTTCTGTGCCCATCACCAACTCCTGGAGCCTACTCAAACTCATGTCCATAGCATTGGAGATACCATCTAACCATCTCATCCTCTGTTGTCCCTTTCTCCTGCCTTCAGTCTTTCCCAGTATCAGAGTCTTTGAGTCAGTTCTTCACATCACGTGGCCAAAGTACTGGAGTTTCAGCTTTAGCATCATTCCTTCCAAAGAAATCCCAGGACTGATCTCCTTTAGGATGGACTGGTTGGATCTCCTTGCAGTCCAAGGGACTCTCAAGAGTCTTCTCCAGCACCACAGTTCAAAGGCATCAATTCTTCGGCACTCAGCTTTCTTTATAGTCTAACTCTCATCCGTACAAGACTACTGGAAAAACCATAGCTTTGACTAGATAGACCTTTGTCAACAAAGTAATGTCTCTGCTTTTTAATATGCTGTCTAGGTTGGTCATAATTTTTCTTCCAAGGAAAAAGCATCTTTTAATTTCATGGCTGCAGTCACCATCTCCAGTGATTTTGAGGGATTGACACTATAAAGTATATTCACTGAAGCAAGTTGTCATTATTTATTGAACTACATGGGGGCTACAAGTAACATGGATATAGTATCAACCTTTTACTGAACTTCTTCAGTCTCACTGGTGATGTCACAGTAGAACACATCAGTGGGAGCCTGCTTTTCTGCATTTGTATGAGAAAATATTGTCTAATTCAGATAACCTAAACTATTCCCAGGACACAGAACTATATTACTAATGTGTTTTAACAATAAAACTTTGCCTTTTTAGATCTTAAGATGTAGATTAATTACTCTAATAATTAAAATTCATTACCACTTGCAATATGGCTGCAGATGAGCCCATTGGAAAATGAAGCACATGGAGAAGTGAGTCACTTTCACTTCAGTTCAGTTCAGTTGCTCAGTAATGTCTGACTCTGTGACCCCATGAACCGCAGCTCGCCAGGCCTCCCTGTCCATCACCAAATCTAGGAGCCCACTCAAACCCATGTCCATTGAGTCGATGATGCCATCCAACTATCTCATCCTCTGTCATCCCCTTTTCCTCCTGCCCTCAATCTTTCCCAGCATCAGGGTCTTTCCAAACAAGTCAGCCCTTCACATCAAGTGGCCAAAGTACTGGAGTTTCAGCTTCAACATCAGTCCTTCCAATGAACACCCAGGACTGATTTCCTTTAGGATGGACTGGGTGAGTCTCCTTGCAGTCCAAGGGACTCTCAAGAGTCTTCTCCAACACCACAGTTCAAAAGCATCAATTCTTCGGTGCTCAGCTTTCTTTACAGTCCAACTCTCACATCCATACATGACCACTGGAAAAACCATAGCCTTGACTAGATGGACCTTTGTTGGCAAAGTAATATCTCTGCTTTTGAATATGCTGTCTAGGTTGGTCATATCTTTCCTTCCAAAAAGTAAGTGTCTTTTAATTTCATGGCTGTAATCACCATCTGCAGTGATTTTGGAGCCCAGAAAAATAAAGTCAGCCACTGTGTCCACTGTTTCCTCCATCTATTTGCCATGAAGTAATGGGACCAGATGCCAGTTTTCTGAATGCTGAGCTTTAGGCCAACTTTTTCACTCTCCTTTTTCACTTTCATCAAGAGGCTCTTTAGTTTTTGTTCACTTTCTGCCATAAGGGTGGTGTCATCTGTATATCTGAGGTTATTCATATTTCTCCCAGCAGTCTTGATTCCAGCTTGTGCTTCTTCAAGACCTCTGACTGATGTATTTGAGGCAGTCCCACTTCAAAAAGACTGGACCACCACAGATAAGTACGTGAACCTACCATCCAGGTTATCAGAGTCACCTCAAAGACCTGCATCTGTCTGTGGACACGTGAGCAAAAAACTAACCAAGCATAGCCCAGATCAGAACACATTTGTGAGCAAAATCAATACTTATAATCATATCTACTGGTGTTTTGTGATTGCTTGCTTCACAACATTAGTTGGGCAATGAAATAATACAGGGGGAAGAGAAAGGATGGATGAGGATGCCAAGTGGCATTAATATGATTTACCAGAAATGTGAAATTAAATATTGAATTCTTCTCATCTTGGAGAAGGCAATGGCACTCTACTCTCGTACTCTTGCCTGGAAAATCCCATGGATAGAGGAGCCTGGTAGACTGTAGTCCATGGGGTTGCTAAGAGGCTGAAAGGCTTCTGATGTGAATAGAATGTCATATAGAGTCCAAATACTAGGCAGAAATTTGTTGGACATATGGATTAGAATATGAAATGAAATAAGCAGCAACATATATTAATGGAAATAAAATACCTATGATAAAGGACCAAGAGCATTTGAATTCAGTTTAATGGAAGTGCATAGGATTGACATTCAACCTGATGAACTTTTGTTTTTGATACATGATAGGGGAAAGAAAGCAACAACATTGTAAATATAGAAACTTTGGATCATGGCAACTCACTGGATGTGAGTGAAGCCTTCAGAATATGTAAGAGACAAAAATTATTGTCAAAATAAAAATCAATACAAAAATATACATAACTTAGAAAGCAATGTCAATAAAAATAAGCAAGAGTAATAAAACAGATTGATAAAGAAAATATGACTTAGAGTATTTTAATATGATATACAGTTGATCCTTAAAGAAGGAAGAGACTTAAGGGCACCAACATATCCGTATCTGAAGACTCAGCCAACCACAGATCATGCAGCACTGTAGTATTTATTATCGAAGAAGATCCTCTTTTTAATAAAATATTAATTTTATTGTAGTATAGTTGTTTTACAATGTTGTGTTAGTTTCTACTGTATAGCAAAATGAATCATCTATTTGTATACATATATATCCTCCCTTCTGAACTTCCTTCCAATTCAGGTCACCACAGAGCGCTGTAATAGATAGAATTCCTTAAGCTATACCGAAGGTATCGACCCCAATTTCCTGATTCCTCCCACCCCTTACCATGGTATCCATACATTTGTCCTCTATGGCTGTCTCTATGGGCTTCCCCAATAACTCAGAGGGTGAGGAATCCACCTACAATGCTAGAGATACAGGGGATGAAGATTCAATCCCTGGGTTGGGAAGATCCCCTGGAAGAGGAAATATCAACCCACCTCAGTACTCTAGCCTGAAAACTCCCATGGACAGATCAGCCTGAAAGACTACAGTCCAAAGGGTCAGTCTTGACTAAGCAGGCAGGTATCTATCTTTTGCTTTGCATCTATATCATTTTTCTAGATTGCACATGTATGTGTCATTATATAATCCTTGTTTTTCTCTTTCTAACTTACTTCACTATGACACTCTAGGTCCACCAATGTCTCTACAAATGACCCAGTTTTGTTCCATTTTGTGACTGGGAAATATTCCATTGCATATATTCACTACATCTTTATCCAACCCTCTCTCCATGGACAGCCAGATTTCTATACCCTGGGTATTGTAAAGAGTGCTGCAGTTGACATTGAGGGGTGCATGCATTCTTTCAAAATACTGGTATAAGTAGATGTGCACAGTTCAAACCCAGATTGTTCAAGGGTCACAAGTATATGTTTATCAGCTAGATTATGTTGTAAAGTTTACCTCAAAAATATTCTTATATTCCTTTCCATATCAATTTTTGAGGGAAAATATGTAGGTAAAAGAGTGAGCTCCTCAGTCAGCCTGGCCAGAGATTTTGAGAGCACTAGTTGGTTACAGCCTCAGGCAGGCAGGCTGGCCTGGTAGAAACCTTTGGAGGTGAAGAATATGCTTTATGGCATAACCATGGTGATGGTTTCTCAGACATACACTTATCTCTAAACCCATGAGGTTGGTAACATTAACTATGTAGAGCTTTTCTGTGTATCAGTTTTATCACAATAAAGTGGAGGTTCTGTTCAGTTCAGTCACTCAGTCGTGTCCAGCTCTTTGTGATCCCATGAATTGCAGCATGTCAGATCTCCCTGTCCATCACCAACTCCCGGAGTTCACTCAGACTCACGTCTATAGAGTCCGTGATGCCATCCAGCCATCACATCCTCTGTCGTCCCCTTCTCCTCCTACCCCCAATCCCTCCCAGCATCAGAGTCTTTTCCAGTGAGTCAACTCTTCGCATGAGGTGGCCAAAGTACTGGAGTTTCAGCTTCAGCATCATTCCCTCCAAAGAAATCCCAGGATTGATCTCCTTCAGAATGGACTGGTTGATAAGTGGAAGGTAAGCAGTGTTAACTATGGATGGGATTAATTTTCTTGGTTTTATTGGAAATAATGCATCATTATTAATTGTAGATTAGGAGCGAATAAATTGTATTTTGTAACAGTGTAAAAAATCATATATATATATAACACTAAGATCTCGGCATCTGGCTCCATTACTGCATGGCAAATAGAAGGGGAACAGTTGGAAGCAGTGACAGATTTCCTCTGTTTGAGCTCCAACATCACTGTGGACAATGACTGCAGCCATGAAATCAGGATGATTGTTTCTTGGCAGGACAGTGATGAAAAACATAGACACTGTGTGGAAAAGCTGAGACATTACTCTGACAACAAAGGTCCATATAGTCAAAGCTATGGTCTTCCCAGTGGTCATGTGACAGCTGGACTGTAAAGAAGGCAAAATGCCAAAGAATTGATGCCTTCAAACTGTGGGTCCTCGAGAAGACTCCTGAAAGTCTCTTGGACAGCAAGATTAAGCCAGTCAATCTTAGGGGAGATCAACCCTGAACATTCACTAAAAAGACTGATGCTGAAGCTCCAGTATTTTGGTCATCTGATAGAACAGGTGACTCACTGGAAGAATCCCTATTGTTGGGGAAAATCGAGAGCAGAAGGAAAAGAGGGTATCAGAATATGAGATGGCCAGATGGCATCACCAATGCAATAAAAATGAACTTGGGCAAACCCCAGAAGATGGTGAGGGACAGGGATGCCTGGCCTGCTGCAGTCCATAGGGTTGCAAAGAGCAGACGAGACTGGGCAACTGAACAACAACAGTGAAAAAAATAAATGGAGTGAAGTTAATTTGTTCAGATAAGGGAGGTAAGGCATCAATTAGCTATTTGATGTGTGTGTGTGTATGTGCTCAGTCATATTTGACTCTTTGCACCCCCGTGGACCACAGTTCACCAGGCTCCTCTGTCCATGGAATTTCCCAGGCAAGAACACTGGAGTGGGTTGCCATTTCTTACTCCAGTGGTTCTTCCTGACTCAGGGATCAAACCTGCATCTCTTGTGTCTCCTGTATTGGCAGGCAGATTCTTTACCACTGCTCTATCTGAGTAGCTATTCAATAATACAAGATAATATATAACTAATGACAAAATGCTTGGAATACATGAAAAATGCAATCTAAGATTAGATAAAAGTAGAATAGCATAGCTTGATATTATAGAAATTTGGGATTAATAAAGTAATTCAGGGCTTCCCTGGTGGCTCAGATTTTAAAGAATTTGCCTGCAATGTGGAAGACCTTGGTTTGATCACTGGGTTGGGAAGATCCTCTGGAGGAGGGCATGGCAACCCACTCTAGTATTCCTTTTTTTTAAATTTTCAAAATCACTGCATTTAATTTTTTTAATTTTAAAATTTTAATTTTATTAAAAAAATTATCCATTGTAAAGTAACCTTTTGAGCCTATTGTTTCTGCTTCTCCATTGAAGCCTCCTTTGCTTACACTGAATAGTTTCTTTCTTTCTTTCTTTCTTTCTTTTTTTGCTATTATTACCTTTATTTGGCAGAATCAAGTGTTCCTCCTCAACATTATCCCAATTCCACCTCAATGATCATCAGCAGAAATGGAGCCAGAGCAAACTGGAGCAGGATGAGGACAGTTGTGGAAAACAAATTTATATTTAATGCACATTTGAATCATTATAAGTTCTGATTCNTTCCTCCCCAACATTATCCCAATTCCACCTCAATGACCATCAGCAGAAATGGAGCCAGAGCAAACTGGAGCAGGATGAGGACAGTTGTGGAAAACAAATTTATATTTAATGCACATTTGAATCATTATAAGTTCTGATTCTGCTGTGTCATATTGATGCATGGCATAAATATTAGAAGTCACTCTGGCAAATTGGGGAATTCCCTGGTGGCTCAGATGGTAAGGAGTCTGCCTGCAATGCAGAAGACCCAAGTTAAATCCCTGAGTTGGGAATATTATCCTGGAGAAGGAAATGACAACCCACTCCAGCACTCTTGCCTGGGAAATCCCATAGCTGGAGGAACCTGGCAGGCTATAGTCCATAGAGTTGCATAGAGTTGGACACAACTGAGCAACTTCACTTTCCCTGGCAAGTTGAACAGTAACCTACTTCTCTTAAAAATAAACTGACTGGCCCGACCCTTTAGTTAATAGAAATTTCTTTAGTCTTGAACAGATGTCAGTGAGCAATTTCTGGCCACGTTTTCATTCTCATTGGAAATCCCCAGTAGAGTAGGGGAATGACTGATAATGCCTCCTACTTTTTTTTTTTTAACTTTATTTATTATAGTTGGAGGCTAATTACTTTACACTATTGGTTCAGGATGGGGAATACATGTAAACCCATGGCTGA
>SJYG01001458.1:0-76914 GCA_006410535.1 Litocranius walleri
TTCAAAATTCTCCAAGCCAGGCTTCAGCAACACATGAACCGTGAACTTGCAGATGTTCAGGTTGGTTTTAGAAAAGGCAGAGGAACCAGAGATCAAATTGCCAAAATCCGCTGGATCATGGAGAAGGCAACAAGAGTTCCAGAAAAACATCTATTTCTGCTTTATTGACTATGCCAAAGCCTTTGACTGTGTAGATCACAATAAACTGTGGAAAATTCCTCAAGAGATGGGAATATCAGACCACTTGACCTGCCTCTTGAGAAATCTGTATGCAGGCCAGGAAGCAATAGTTAGAACTGGACATGGAACAACAGACTGGTTCTCAATAGGAAAAGGAGTATGTCAAGGCTGTATATTGTCACCCTGCTTATTTAACTTATATGCAGAGTACATCGTGAGAAACACAGAGCTGGAAGAAGCACAAGCTGGAATCAAGATTGCTGGGAGAAATATCAATAACCTCAGATATGCAGATGACACCATCCTTATGGCAGAAAGTGAAGAGGAACTCAAAAGCCTCTTGATGTAAGTGAAAGAGGAGAGTGAAAAAGTTGGCTTAAAGCTCAACATTCAATAAACGAAGATCATGGCATCTGGTCCCATCACTTCATGGGAAAAAGATGGGGAAACAGTGGAAACAGTGTCAGACTTTATTTTTCTGTGCTCCAAAATCACTGCAGATGGTGATTGCAGCCATGAAATTAAACAAAGCGGGAGACCTGGGTTCGATCCCTGGGTTCGGAAGATCTCCTGGAGAAGGAAATGGAAACCCACTCCAGTATTCTTGCCTGGAAAATCCCATGGACAGAGGAAGCTGGTAGGCTATAGCCCATGGGGTCGCAAGGAGTCAGACATGACTGAGCGACATTTACTACTACTTGGTAGGAAAGTTATAACCAACCTAAATAGCATATTAAAAAGCAGAGACATTACTTTGCCAACAAAGGTCCATCTAGTTAAGGCTATGGTTTTTCCAGTGGTCATGTATGGATGTGAGAGTTGGACCTTGAAGAAAGCTGAGTGCCGAAGAATTGATGCTTTTGAACTGTGGTGTTGGAGAAGACTCTTGAGAGTCCCTTGAACTGCAAGGAGATTAAACCAGTCCATTCTAAAGGAGATTAGTCCTGAGTGCTCCTTGGAAGGACTGGTGCTAAAGCTGAAACTCCAGTACTTTGGCCACCTGATTTGAAGAGTTGACTCATTGGAAAAGACTCTGATGCTGAGAGGGATTGTGGGCAGGAGGAGAAGGGGACGACAGAGGACGAGATGGCTGGATGGCATCACCAATCGATGGACATTAATGAATAAACTCCGGGAGTTGGTGACGGACAGGGAGGTCTGGCGTGCTGCAGGTCATGGGGTCGCAAAGAGTCGGACACGACTGAGCAACTGATCTGAACTGAACTGATCCATTCACTGGACCAACTACAGACAGAGAAATGATTTTAAAAGATAAAGTAGACAGTCATTCCCCTGTTTAAATCCCTCAACTGCTTCCCTGTGCCCTTGGATTTAAATCCTGACTCCTTATCAGGACATCCTAGTCCCCATGTTCTGGCCCCCACCCACCCTCAACAGCCCCTCTTCACCTCAATCTCCTCTCACTCAACTGAGCTCCAGTCACACAAGCCTTAGGATATTTTCTAGAATATACCATTCTCTGCCATCTCAGGAAACCTGGAAGACTCCTGTGTCCCTACCCTACTACAGCAGCCTTTTTCTCTTCCCTCAAGTACCAGCCTCCAGGAAACTTCAAATACCCAACACGCATGCCTTCCTTGACGACCATGGTTAACGTAAACTTGTCCTGCTCAGCCTCATCAGCACATTCTTTGATTCCTTCCAAACACGTTTAAACAATTCATGATTTAATTCATGTCTCTGATGATTTTTTCCTTCCTTCCTACTCTCCTCCCTCCCTTCCTTCTCTTTTTTTCCAGGTTATTATTTTGACCAGGGATCATATGAGGGCAAAAAAGGCAAAGATAAAGCAGCATATCAAGATGTCCAAAGACATACAGACTTCCTGTAACTCAGAGCCTGAGGAAATGCGCTCATTCTCTCACAAGGTTTGCATCAACAGGGAAGGTAAATGTAGTGTTCTAAATGCAAACTGATGAAGCACTAGGAATTATCTGAAAACTTAAACATAGGAATGTGATTATGATCTGAAACTTCATTTTCTTAGGTTTTCAACTGTTTAAAACACTTTTACATTTACTTTTTGAATAATCATTATAAGAAATAGGTAATAGAAACAGCTTTCCAAGGAAATTCTGATATGAATACCAAAAAACATCACCTAATGCATAAGTAAAATTGAATAAAATTCAGAAAAGTATTTTTGTCATATTCTGGAGGGTTTAACATAATTATATCCATATTTTGAGAAAACATTTCTAAATTTTCACTTTGTTTAATAGACAATTGATTTTGAAGCTTTTTGGTGTTAAAAAAAAATATCCAGTGAGGTCTATTATAATTTTTGAAGACCTGGTTACTTATTTGTATCAACTTAAAAAAAAAAACACTGCTCTATTGAATCAGTTTAATACCAGAATTAAAACTCTATAAGAATGCCAGCATAATTTAATATATGAATAATACTAGAATGTATACAGAAATCAGCCTGAGTGCTGATTAACAAAGGTATTTTTCTTTCTATGTTTTATTAAAGATTGGAGAAGGAAATGGCAACCCACTCCAATATTCTTGCCTGGAAAATTCCATGGACAGAGGAGCCTGGCAGGCTATAGTCCATGGGGTTACAAAGAGTCAGACACGACTAAGTGACTTTCACTCACTTCCAATACACAAGTGAAAACCCAGAGCCTAGCACAGTGCTCGGCGTGTGGTAGATGCTGGATAAATTTGCCAAATGAACGGAACGTTCAAGAAATGGCCAAGCTGGAGAGAACCTTAGGCCATGAGGTTGTAGTCTTGAGTCTACTTCTGATATTCACTAAAAACTAATTTCCAATAATTTCCAATTTTCTAGGGGACATTTCAAAGACAGAGTCCAGTAAATAACATCTTCTGAAGAAATAATTCTACACATAAAATGAATCTTTGAATATAACTGTGTAAGCCCATTTGCTTGTTAAAAAGTGGATCACTATCTTCTATAAAAAACAAAACAAAAAAACCTGTATCTAATTACTTCAGTTCAGTTGCTCAGTCATGTCCCACTCTTTGCAACCCCATGAATTGCAGCATGCCAGACCTCCCTGTCCATCACCAACTCCCGGAGTCTACCCAATCTCATGTGCATTGAGTCAGTGATACCATCCAACCATCTCATCCTCTGTCGTCCCCTTCTCCTGCTCTCAATCTTTCCCAGCATCTGGGTCTTTTCAAATAAGTCATCTTTTTGCATCAGGTGGTCAAAGTATTGGAGTTTCAGCTTCAACATCAGTCCTTCCAATGAACACCCAGGACTGATATCCTTTAGGATGGACTGGTTGGATCTCCTTGCAGTCCAAGGGACACTCAAGAATCTTCTCCAACACCACAGTTCAAAAGCATCAATTCTTTGGTGCTCAGCTTTCTTTATAGTCCAACTCTCACATCCATACATGACTACTGGAAAAACCATAGTCTTGACTAGACGGACCTCTGTTGACAAAGTAATGTCTCTGCTTTTGAATATGTTATCTAGGTTGGTCACAACATTCCTTCCAAGAAGTAAGCGTCTTTTAATTTCATGGCTGCAGTCACCATCTAATTACTTCAGTTCAGTTCAGTCGCTCAGTCGTGTCCGACTCTTTGCAACCCCATGAATCGCAGCAAGATCTCTCCATTAAAAACTTCTTTCAATTCCTTTAAACTTTCAGTGAACTAAAATAAGATTTATCTACGTTTTGAATATTGGACTTGGCATCTTTCCCTCCTTACACCCAGGTTATACATCATTATAGTTTTTCATTGCTAATAATATCTTCTAAAATTATTATGTTCTTCAAATTTTGGATGCCATTAATCTAAGAAGTATTATAATCGTGTTATTTTATGCAACAGTAATTAAGGAGTTAGAACACTCCATATGCAGCAGGGACCCAAAAGGCTACAGCCTCAATATAATAAGCATGTGCACCCTGGAAAGTGACAGCAGGGGAACCCTCTTGCCTCAACCCTGACAATAGATGAAGGGTGAGGGGAAAAACACGTCCCTGGGAACTGGAACCATAAAAAGCAATGCTTATACAGGTCTGAAAAATATGAATTCACCAGTGTGGTCAAAAACTCCTAGACAAAGAATATAATGTACACGGGCTCAGGTTAATAGTGCCCCCAGTGAGCGGCAGAAGCAAACACAAATCCTTCCAGCAGGAACTCAGCTTCTCTATCCAGACCCACAGCAATTGTAAGATGGCTCTGATTGTAGGATTTGTCTCAATTTCAGAGATGATGAATTGCAAGAGAAAAATGTGCATCCTAGAATTGACAGAATACTACATGTTCTCTAACTGATCACTGCTGTTCACAGGAATGCCATTTTTACCCCTGAATTGTCATCAGGTACCCAGAGGCCTTCCCATACACTGTTGGTCTGCAGATCTTATTACACTGCTCCTGGAGTTGCTGTGCAGACAATCACATACTCTATACAGAATGACAGTTTTGTTTTTTGTCTAGCAACCTAATAACTTTCCTTCTTTATTTTTATTATTCTTACTCTTATTTTTTCCTTAATTTTATTATCTTGTACCAGTACAACCTTAAATAGAAATAATGCTAGCAGACATATTTGTTTCATTATTTTAAAGGAACCACTCCAGTGTTCTTGCCTGGAGAATCCCAGGGATGGAGAAGCCTGGTGGGCTGCCATCTATGGGGTTGCACAGAGTCGGACACAACTGAAGTGACTTAGCAGCAGCAGCATTAACATTTTACCATTTAATAAAATTTCCTGTGGGTATCTGGTACATACTCTTTATTAAACGAAGAAATTTTTTGTCATGAATCATCTGTAATTAATACTTTTCTTACTTTATTCATCAAAACAAAATGTCTTTCTTCCAATCTACTAGTGTGGTTAATTATATTCATGGGTTTTAAATCATCACTTATGGGATCAAGCCATCAGGTTCAGAAATTTTTTAAATCTGATGATAGTTTTTACATTGATTCATTTAACAAATAATTTATCTAGGCTTTTTGCATCTGTTTTAGATGAAAGTGTCTTATAATTTTCCTTTCTCATATACCTGCTATCGTGTTATGATGTCAAGGTTATATACTAGCCTCATAAAATGAACTCACTGTTTTTTTCATTCTCCCAAACAATCTCTGTAAGATGGGGTTATCTCTTTCTTGAAGTTTTGGTAAAATCTGTCTGGAAAATTATCTAGATCTGGTGGGTTTTTGCATGTTTATGTGTGTATGTATATGAAAGGCAAAAGATGGAGATTTTAAACTAGATTCAGTTCCTTTAATGATTATGGTTCTACTCAAGTTTGCATCTTAAGTGAGAATTTTAACATATTTTTCTGGGACATCAACTATCTCATCAGGGATTTTTAATTACTGGTATAAAACTGTAATTCTTAAAATAAATTTTTAAAAATCTGTAGCAACAATTTTCCCTTGTTCTCTTGCGTTTTCTTCCTGATTTAACCTGCAAAATACTACTTCATTATTTATCCATATTTTCATAAGAATTAGTTAATGATTTTTTTGTCAACCCTTTGCTTCTTTATTTTCTATCAAAACCTTTTTCTCTTAATCCTTTATCCTTCTTATACTTCCTTTTCTCTTTTACTCTTTTTCTAACTTCTTAATTTAGCTGCTTAGTTCACGAATTTTCAGCAACTTTTAAATTTCTTCTACCCAACACTCTATGTGCTACCACTGGACTCGGATTCATTTTTAATGTGAAAGCCTCAGCTTTAGGAAGAGAGAGCTCCTTGGTCCTCAGAGTATTATAAATTCAAACTCTAGCAGCACCTGAAGGTGAGGTTTGCAATTTTGATTTCTACGGAGAGATGCTTACCCTTGCTGAGATAACTAGGCAGAATCAGATAAGATTTGTCACCCCATGTTGGTAAACAGATTCTTTTTCTGATACACCTCTCCACTGAGAAAATCTAGAAATGAGCGCCAAGTTCAAAATTTCATTCTGTCTCTACTCAGACATTTATTCAGAAAGTACTTTGCTGAATACACCCTTGAAACAGTACCCCCCATGACTCTAATGGAGTATTTAACTTCCCCAAACAATTTTACCCCAACTGGTACATTAGACATGTTGTTGACCTGTGGTTGTTTGTATCTGTCCCCTCCCCTGCCAGAATTTAAGCTCCAAGAGAAGAGGGGCTTCTTTTGACTGGTTATTTCCCATTTTTTAGTCATACACATGTTAAGGCAAAAGCAAAAACCTTCGCCAAAAGTGAGATAGAGCACAGACATGGCTTTCCTCTGAACTATGATAGGTACATAGCCATCACAAATCTCTCAGAGGATATCTTTAAAGGTATGAAATATATGAGAAAAGTACACTCCAAACACAGTGTGTACAGTTTAAAGAGTATACAGTGAGCTCTCATGTAAGCACAGCTGAGGTCATGAAATAAAACAATGTCAGAATCAAGATGCCCCTGCCAGGTGCTCCACTTTTATCACCAACCCCTCACCTCCCCCAGAAGTAACCATTATTTTGACTTAATGACCCCATCCATCTACCACAAAATACTCATTCTTAGAGAAACAAGAATTAACTTGATAAATAAAAATTATCATCAGATATATTAATTATGTTTCAGCCTTAAGAAATTATTTTATCTCACTACTCACCTAGGATACTCTAGAAAACACTTTGAATTAGCAGATATAAGAAGAATTACAACAATTAAAATCACAACATTTCCAGAATATTGACTATGCTGTAATATATCCAAGAAGCTATTTAAGGAAACATATACATCAGATAATACCTTATAATCATCACCGTCAACCTGAAGGGCATTTAAGATGACAGAATTTAACATCTCTACCAACTTGAAAAAGGAGACTCAAACCTTTCAAGTTCCTTCTTTTGTCCTCCAAATGCAATCACGGTTCTAATAGCTGCTAAGACCTCTTCAGCTACTGCTCCAGCTTTTGCATATGCCAAAAGTTCTTTATCAGTAAATGAAGACAGTATCTGTTTAAAAATGCAATTGCAGATAATTTAAATTTTTTAACAATTTTACCTTTTGTACACAAATGCTGCTGGTACATTGTATACTGTACTGTATATAAATCTTTTACTCGTCTTTGGTTATGAAGTCCTGTTTTTCAGTATACATATTATAGCCATTTCTTTTTGGACTGAGACGGTATATAATAAAGTAAAATTTCACCTTTCTCACTATACACCATGGATTCTCATACAAATAAATAAATCTGGGTCTTTGGGGGAGACTTTACATCTTAGAAAGAAGCACATACTCTAAACATCAATAAATACAGAAAATGGGGGAGTATATAAAAAAAAAAAACAGGCATACTCAACACAGCCATTGCTAATTAAACTCTGGTTGAGAAATACCAAGGGAGGGGCCAGGAGAACACAGGGGCCAAGTACTGTGCAGTGACAGGCCCTCAGGAAGGCTGCGAACAGCAGGGAAGCAGAGCTCCTTCCAGCAGGGTCTCTCAGCACCACATCAGGCCACCATGTTGGTTTTTCTGTCTGGTCCCTGAGCATCTGTTCTCTGGAAGGAACAGTACCGGGTCCTTTACAAACACAGGATCTCCTTCACCGATTCTTCTCAATTGTACCGAGAAGTAGGCATTATTTTCCCCCCTCAATACATAAGCAAATGGAATGAGAAAGAGATCAAGTCATTTGCTAATAAGTGCAATATCCACGATTTAAGGCTTCACAGCATGAATCAACGGCCACTGGAGTGAATCTCTCTCTAAAACCAGCCACCAACATGTGTGGAATCCCAGATGGCCCTGTGAGTAAAACTGAGTCACTTGGTGTGAGCAAAGGACTACTTACTATTTCTACCTGAAACGCTTGACTAGTCAATCATCTAAATATTGAACACAAGAATTCAAATCAAATTCTGAGTAAATATATTATACTTTTTGAATAAATAATTTATAGCATCTGTGGACTCATTTGTATAAGTAATAACAGTCTACGCCTTCTTATCATAAAAAGTTCAAAGTTGTTTTGATTTTAAGAGTGCATTTCTTTCTCTGCTGCGCGTGCAAGTAAAGGAGCTATGGCAGATGCAGGAATGGGTGGGTGAGGGCAAACGGACCTTTATTAACCAGGTTCTGTGTGCACATGTTGTATGGTATGTACCTTCTTCATGGGTTCCCCAAACAACAACCCACTGACACTCTAGACCTTCCTGACCTCTCAGAATGACTTGCCTAGGGCTGCCCCATCACATCCGCCAGAATTGCTCACAGCGCTGGGCCTGACCCAGGGAGATCACTGTCATCCCTGAACAAGCAGGTCTGCATAAGGCAAGAGGTGCCTACAATACAGTTTAGCTGTTTCTCTGCTCTTCTTGAAAACCTCAGCCATCAACCACACCGGCAGTGGCTGACAACAGAAGATTAGCAGAACTATTTTTGAATGAGGAGTTTCAAAATGTGCTATCCTAATTTATTGTTGAAATATCAAGTACCATTCCAACTGATTCAATAAACCTGGCTTCTCTATGACCTTCCATAATGATAAGCATATCCTTAGGCAAGACTACGGTAGAATGTTCATGAAGTGTTTTATTTTTTAATAGATCATGTCCATTGAAAGAAAAAAAACACTTTCAAATACTCTCAGGGATGTGAAAAGTCAACTTTACCGTTCCTCTAATATAAAATAACAGAATGGTGATACTTCCATTATTACAATCAACCACCTAAACGATATCAAATTTCACTAACATCCCTCTTCCAAAGGCTGCTAATTTTTTTTAACAAAGCCTAATTGTACTAGTGCCAGACACATGAAATTGTTATTCCTTTAAGTTAAAAGCTAACACAGCCTACTATATATTGTTGAAACTAATACATTCAGAAGCAATAGTTTTGACCAAGACAGATGTTTTGGCCTTCATCTTTGTCCTTTTTCCAGTGCTCAATGTAGGTCTTTATTTCATTTTGTTTGGGATAATTTATAGATGCTTTATTTTTTTAAACTTGTTATTCTGAGATAGTTGTAGACACAAGGCAGTTCTAAGGAAGACAGTCAGATCCCATAAACCCTTTATCTGGTGTTCCCCAAACAACACCTCCAACATCTCTTCAGGACAAGATCCCAGCCAAAAATTTAACACAACATTAATTCAGTGTTATTCAGATTTGCCAGTTTTACATGCACTCGTGTGTGTGTGTTAGTTCCAAGCAATGTTATCATCTGCTAGATTCATGTGACCACAGTCACAGTACAGAACAACTCCATCACCAGGATCCCTCAGTCCTGCTTTTTGTAGCCACAGCCACCTCCTCTCCTACTCCTCGTTTCTCCTCTCCTACTCCTTGTTTTTCCTCCCCTCCACACCATCCCTCACACCTGAAAACCACTAAACTGTTCTGCCTGCTATTTTGTCATTTCACAAATATTATATAAATGGAGCATAACGTATGTGACCTTTCGGGACTGGCCTTTTTACCAAGCACAGATCTCTAGAGACTCATCCAGGTTGTGTGTGTATCAGTACTACTTTCCCTTTTATCTCTGGATGTACCACAGTTGCTCAACCAGTAACCTGTTCAAGAGTGTCTGGGGTGGTTTCAGTTTGGGGCTATTACTGATACAGCTGCTATGAACACCTGAATACAGATTGCGTGAATACATGAACATAATTTCTCTTAGATAAACGTCCAATACAACTGCTGGATTGTATGGTAATTGCATGTTTAGTTTTATAAGAAATCGGAAACTATTTTTTCAGGTTGAATACCATTTTACACTCCCACCAATAATATATGAGTGACCCTGTTTCTCTGCGTCTCAGCAGCATGTGTGGTTTCACTTTTATTTTAGCCATTTTGGTAGATGTATAATAGTATCTCGTTGCAGTTTAATTTGCTTTTCACTGACGACTAATGCTGTTAAACAACCTTTCATGTGCTGACTACCACCTGTATAACCTCTCTGATGACGTTTGTTTATCTCTTCTACCCATTCTCTAACTGGTTCATTTGGGGTTTTTTTCCTTAATATATATATTTTTAATTGAAGTATGGCTGACTTACACTGTCTCAGGTGCACAGCAAGGTGATCCAGTTATACATATACACACATTATTTTCCAGATTATTTTCTATTACAGGTTATTACAAGATATTGACTATAGTTCCCTGTGCTATACAGTAAACCTTTGTTGCTTGTGGCATAATTATTTTTTAATTAGAAATCTAGCACTCTACTTATACTAAGTCAAACAAGTGGAATCAAAATGTCAATTTTTTTCAGTTAGGCAAAAGTTTATAAGTTTTCTAAAAAATATATATTATACATACTATTTATATATATGTAGAAAAAAGCTTTTCAACTATGCTTGAAAAGGGCTTGAGAAAGAATAACCAAAAAAAAAAAAAGAGATGGAGAAATTGGAAAACATAAACCAAGTGATATGCCAGCACTGAATAAGAAATAGAAAGTGAAACAAACCAAATAAAATTAAAGATCATTATACAGCGCAGTGGTTTTGAAACATGGCTACTTATTAGAAACATATCTGGAACTCTGGAGGAAAAAAGCAATACCTGGGCATTGGTAGTTTTCAAAAAATTCCAAGATAATTCCAATATGTATCTGGATTTTAAAAAGTGATTACAAGTTTTTCTATTAAACAGTAGTTTTGGTGATTTTTAACTATTAAAATTTGAGAGTTCCTTATATATTAGATAAAGACTAATCCTTTGTCAGATATTTGACATGCATGTTACTTTTTTCCCAGCTTGTAGCTTGTTTTTTCATCTCCTTTACATGGTTTTCATACAGCAAGAGTTCCCGCTTTTGGGGAAAGCGGATAAAGTCTTCCTTCTTCTAGGGGAGATTGTATAAAATTGGTGTCAATTCCTCTTTAAATGTCCAGTAAATTTTTCCAGTAAAAGTTGACTGTGCCTGGAGAATTCTTTTTCAGGAGCTCAGAACTTACAAAATAAATTTCTTTAATCACTATTTCATCTTAGTTGTTCTGGATATCACAATATTCATAGGTGACATAAAAATCTACTGGTATCAACATTTTACCACTTATCATTTTGGGTTCAATCACCAAATATGATTTAGAAATCTCCTGGGAAAAGAAAGGGCCAAATTCCTGCTCTTTCTGTTGTTGCTTTTCCCTTCCTGATGCTCCAGTATGCCTTGTATCACTTTCCTTCTGTTTGAAGAACTTCATTTAGCCAGTCTTTAATAGGAGGTATGCTAAGGCAAAGTTCCTCTATAGTCTTCCACGGTCTGGGAATGTTTTCATCTCCACCATCACCCCTAAAAAATACTTCAACCAAGTATCCACAGTTGACAAATAATTTGCCGCTTCCTTCTGTTCTTTATGGTTTCAGATAAGAAATATATTGTCATTCAAATCAGTGTTCCCTGTAGGTAATGTGCTGTTCATCTTTAGCCAATTTCAACTTCTTTCTTTGTCCTTAGTTTTCAATGATTTAACTATGATGTGCTTTAGCATGGATTTCTTTGGGTTTATCCTGTTTGAGGTTAGCTTAGCTTCTCGGACCTGAAGGTTTGTCTTTCACAAACCTTGGACATTCTCAGCAATTGTTTCTTCTAGTGTTCCTTCAGCCTTACTCCTCCTCTCCTTTCTTTTGGGACTCTGATGGTCACAAATGTTTCAGATGGTACTACTGGCCCACAGGTCCCTGAGGCGCTTTTCATCTTCTGTTTCATGCTGGGCGACTTCTATTGTTCTCTTTCCAGTCCACTGACTCTATCCAGTCCACTCAGCTCAATAAGAGTAACCCCTCCATTGTGACTTTTGTTCCACGGCTGTACCTTTCAGTTATCTAATTCCATTCTGTCCTTTCTTCTTAATTTCTTTTTCACTGCTGATATTGTCTATTTCCTTTTGTTTTAGGATAATTTGTAATTGACTAGTGAAGCATTTTTCTGATGACTATTCCAAAATCCATGCCAAACAATACTGACATATTAATTATATCAGCACTTGTCAGTTTAAGTGTTTTTTTTTTCTCATTCAAGTTGTGATTTTCATAGTTCTTGGTATGACAAGTGGTCTTCTTTTAACTATATACTGGGCGTGATAGCTATTATTTTAGGAGACTCTGGGTCCTATTTAAAGTCTTTTATTTTAGCAAGCACTTACCCTTTGGGGATTTAGCATATAATTCTTAACCTACTTCTGAGAATTGTGGCTCAAGCAGCAGTTTTACATTCAGAGTGTTTGTGGTTTTACTTTCATCAGCCTGGTTTGTCTGCAGTTGCTGGGGCCCCTGCTGCTACCTGAGGGAGTGAAACTGTTCTTAAGGTTGGACCACCTCATCTAGCAGTAGGATATGGTAGTTTCCTCTCCCTTTGCCCCTTAGCTGACCCAGTGTCTCTGGGCTGGGTTAGAGAATTGCGTGCAGAGATCACAAGAGGCTTTCTGGAGTAGGAAGCTTGCTGGGGCCAAGCCTCTTTATATTCTGCCTTCTTGCCCCTGGCCTCTGAGTTACAGAAGAGAGCCTCAGAATCACAGGGACAAAGTAGCTTCCTCCACCAGGCCTCATTTCTTTTTTAATAAGACTGACAACCAGACAATTGAAGGCTCCATTTATTAAATAGTATCTGAAGTAAGGCAAATTAATTATTAAAAGATTAACTTATTGCTTTTCCCCCTAACTTAACTAGAACAAACATCAATACATTTTAGAACAGTTTTTCAGCAAATACTGATATGAAGAATCTGCCACCTGACTTGCCTAACATGCTTGTAAACAGAAAAATTAACACAAAGGCTTTTGCCAAATTTTTCAACAGAGATGCAGTTTAGCCTCCAAGAACACTATTCAAACACTGTGTTAGTCTGAACAATAAATTAATAAGAGTTCTCAGAACTTCAATTTCTTCCTCTGTTAAATGAGATGATGCCTACACTTTACAAGACCATGTATTTCATGCCTTTGAGGAAGAAGATAATATGATGGAATGAGGGGGAAAATAGTCTGTAATATTCTACAAACTTCTACTTCATATGTAGAAAATATTATAGCTGAATATTGCAAAAAGTATAATTAACATTTATTAATTTGGGGGAAGATTAAGATATCTTGTTATTTTATACTCTGAAATTCCCTGGGATTTTTTTAATCTAAAAAAAGTGGAATCTGGGTAACAGGGTCCTATTGTATAGCACAGGAAATGGTATTCAATAGCCTGTGATAAACCATAATGGAAAAGAATATGAAAAATAACGTATATGTATGTATATCTGCATTACTTTGCTGAGCACCAGAAATTAACACAACAATGTAAACTAACTGCATTTCAACAAATTTTTTAAAAAGAGAAAATTTGCCTGACACAGTAGCTATTTTAAAAAATTGCAGTTACCGTTTATAACAGCAAAATAATATCCATCCCACAGGGTTAAATTTTTTTAATTTCTTAATACAACCTGATTTGTTCTGTGTTAGGCTTGGGTTTGCTTGGCTCTCCGTTATTCCACATCCTTTTGCCATGTGAATGTGTAGTGCTCTCTCTCATTTCTCTTTTTCTCTGAGAAACAACATACCAGGCCAATCTCTCCACAGCCACCTACACTTACAGGAAATCAGTTTAGAATGAACACCACACCCAGTCTCAAGAGGAAGGCCTCCCTGTGGAGGTGGGAAGGGCCACTTGCATTGCTTTGCTTTCGTGACAGAGAGGGAACTACAGACCTCAGATGTACATGCATAAGGGGCTAGAAAAAAACCTCTTTTTAAAAAACTGTCTTCACACCAATGGACTTAAGTATGTATAAACACAGAGCCATTTATAATGCTGACAAAACTGTTCTGCCAACAAAATAAAGAAAATCTACAAAAACACTGACATCAATAATGGTAACTGAATGGGACTTACGTGATGGTCACTGAACTTGAAGCTGCACTTGTGAACATGGAACTGTCTACCGGGGACACAGCTCTCCAAGAGCCGAGCATGCCTTCTGCATGAAGGCAGAGAAGGAGATGGGGGAGCTCCATCTTTCCCTTCCCCCAGTAACAGCACAGAGTCTGGGTGGGGACGACTCAGTGAGCTCACATCTGCCTGTTCCCACTGATTGTGAACAGAAGATTTAACACCAAGATTGAACAGAAGATTTAACGTCATCGTCAGTGTCAGGGGCATTGTGTGACAAAAACAGCCTCTACTGGAGGAGTTGTGGGGGTGTTTTTTGAGGGTGGAGACAGTTTAACAGCCTGGATTCACAAGCTTCACACTTACCTTTGCCCAGATAGCAGCTGACAGGCCAAGAACAGGACTGATGGCCAGAATCACAAGGGTGAGCTTCCAACCTTCTGTAAATCCTATTATAAAACCGGTGAAGAATGTTGCCATTGCCTGAAAGAACATTCCGATTTTGTCACCAATTCCTTCATTAATTTTGGAGACGTCACTGAAAGAACAGTGTTAGAAATAAACATCAGGATTATGAGCACCAGAACTTTTTTCCTGAATCTAGTTGAGTGTTTGTTTGTTTCAGTGGGATTTTGCTCAGGAACGTCCCCAGCAAGTATCATGTCGCCGCCCTAATGCTCACTCCCACAGGATGTCTTGGGTCTGGCAAGTCCAACCCCTCATTCACTACCAGTCATGCGGGACCTCTTCAAGCCCTGCCAGGGTTCTGGGAATGAAAAGACGCATGAGGCATGATCAAGACTCAGAAGGAATTTAGTTTCAGAATTACTTCTGAGGGATGGGCATTACCTCCAGGGATTACCTCCTGACACATTTTATGACCTCACTTCCATTTTATAAGAATAAGAAGCACACATCAGAGTTCAACACACACCCAGGTACTTACTCTGTGAGGCGAGTGTTAAGTTCTCCAACGTCATGCACGTCAAACCAGCCTATCTCCTGTTGCATGATGGCATGAAAAAACTGTTTTCTGATTCTGTGTACTTGTCTTCCAGCAGCCAGACACCAGAACGAGACCTGGATGTAAGCGGCAATAAGCACGCCAGCACCAATTCCAGAGTAATAGTAGGCGTACCTGGAAAACAACAAGAACGCTGCACACACGCCACTTTCTCATCAACGCACTGTCCCCAGCAGACCCCCCTGCCTGCCCTTTGCAGTCATCTGGCAACCATGCCCTCCTTCAAAGCAGCGCTGATGGTCAGCATCCAACCATGGCTACCCTGGCAGAATGTCATGGTGAACAGTGTGCTTTCTGTTTTGGCTCAAATCCCAGCTCTTAACTTTGATACAGGCTGACTTCACCTTTCGAAGTCCCAGTTTTCTAACTGGCAAAATGGAGATGAGAACTGTAACACAGTGGGACTTCCCTGGTGGTCCAGCAGTTAAGACTCCATGCTTTCATTGCCAAGGGCATGGGTTCAATCCCTGATTGGGGAACTAAGATCCTGTATGTCTTATAACATGGCCAAGGAAAAGACCGGTAACACAGTAATATATAAAAACACTTGGGTCTGTGCCTGGCACCCAATTAGCATGTAGAGAATGCCAGTTATTATGAAAGACGTGAGTGGTGCCTAAAAGCATCACAGCATTAGGTGAGGTCTGCCAGTGTCATCGTGCACCCCTGGATTACCCCTATATCAGCTGATGAACACCTGGGATGGTTTCTGCACACTGGGGAATGGAAAGAAGGGACAGAACTTGCCAGAAAGTGAAACCAAGAGATGGAGATGGTCACCTGACCTTTTGGGTTATTAATCTGCCAAGAGACAACTGAGAATAAAATATGTTTTTATATCATCTGCCCAACTGGCCATTATGAGTTATCGTGAAATGCTTAATGAATCAAGTAGCAGGCCCCACAGTTTAAATTCTAATGATAAAAAGAATGAGAACCTTCTAAAACCAGACCTTGATCAACTGGAAATGCCAAATTTGTATTTCCTTATCTGAGTCTTCATACAGAAAAAAGCGAACAACTCATGTGCCTCACTAAGCAATTACTTTTTAGGTAAAAACAAACATTCAAAAATGAAATACAGGATTCCAATATTCTCACTTTTAAAAGTTCACAACTTGCCACCCTCAAAGAAAATACTTATATGAATCATGCAGAAACCATAAAAGTGGTGATGTAGTAACCAGATAGTTGCTGATATCGATGCTCACAGCCTGATGTAAACATATCTTCCCCAAGTTATACCTGGTAATGTACAATATCTTTATCAGGGAAGATAGAATACTAAATTTTAGTTAATAGATAACTCAATATTTATTATCCTAGTGTTAATGATACAGCAAGAGATAGCTAAAAAGAAGCCTCATTTAACAAGTGGAACGTGTGCTTTAAAAATGAGCTAAGATTTTGTAAGCCACGAGCCTACGTTTACTCAGAAAAAAATACCTGTATTTAAGCATTTATAAGATGATTACAGGCTTCCTGGGAGGTTCACATGCTAAAGAATCCACATGCTATGTGGGACACCTGGATTCGATCCCTGGGTTAGGAAGATTCCCTGGAGAAGCTAACAGCTACCCACTCCAGTGTTCTGGCCTGGAGAATTCCATGGACAGAGGAGTCTGGCAGGTTACAGTCCATGGGGTCGCAAAGAGTTGGACATGACTGAGAAACTTTCATTTTCAAGATAATTATAAGACACTGTTTTTCATCAATGTTAAAAAAAAAAAAGTACCTCTCCATAAGAGTATCTGGAGGTGTTTGCTTCTCAGCTTTCAAAATATGATCAAATATGTCCATTTTCTTCAAACCTACTAGAGTACCTACAGGATACAGTGAAATCATTTTTTTCTGAATCACCAACTCATACCTTTGGACATGTTTTATAAGCTGTTCTGAGAGCAAACTTCAAGGTAAGTAAATCATTAATGAAAGCTTCCAAAGTGAGTTAAGGTTAAAAGGATTATATTTATTCTGGTATGTCTTGTTTCCTTGTTCAGAAAAAGATGCTATATTTTTAAAAATCCTGTTAACTGATCTCATTACATCATGACTAAAGCTATTCAAGAAGCAAACTAATAATACAAAGCCATTGCAAATAATGTGATTCTTAACTGCATTTTAAACAAGCTCACTTTGAACCCCCCTAATTTCCCAGCAGATGATATTCTATATTTACCAGTGCATACATCAGTCTGATCCAGGCTTAGCCTTCACTTTAGAGTGTCTTATGCAGCAAATTCTTTTAAGAAAAAAACCTATATTGTATCCTCCTAAAAAACTAACCATGATGTTGCTCCCCTCAAAACTTTGAATCTTCATTATAATCGTGCAAAATTTTAAACTTTATTACAGTTGGATTAAGACAGGCTTAGCAATAGTAGAAAGGTGTCTACTTACGTGGTCATTTCCTTCTCCAGCTCCTTGCCATACTCTGTTCTGTCTATAGTACCTAGTTCACCACAAAACAAACAGACACTGTTATGTTTCTTTATTTTCCATTAAAAATATGCATATAAATAGAACTTCCTCCACAGTCCAGTATTAATAATCTGCCTTCCAATGCAGGGGACGTGGGTTCAATCCCTGGTCAAGGAACTAAGATCCCATATGCTGTGCATGACAACTAAGCCCTCACGCCCTGGAGCACCCATACCACAACTGGAGAAGCCCACACGACCCCCCCAAAAAATCCCACATGCCGCAAATAAGACCCAACACAGACAAATAAGGAAATTTCAAGAAGATAAGCATATAAAACTGAATCAAACTGGTGTCACTTAACAACTTACACAAAAATAGGTCAAACTAATTTAATTGCGATTATCTATAAGCATCTGTGCAAATCCTTTACTACTGGCTGTGTGCAACCACACACACACTAAATTCAGTGAAGCTTATTTGCGAGAAGAAAGCTGCATTGATTAAGAAGGAGTCTGTCACCCGAGATACTAGTTTCCTGGATTAAAATGTTTTATGAAATACCACTCCAAGATGACATGGAGAAAAATACATGGAGAAAAATCTTTTCTGTGGGCTTTGGCCTGATAAATATCAGTGCAGACTTGACCTAAACCATTTAGTATTTCAAACTGAACAATACATTTCTTCAGTTTTTATTTTTAAAATGTAAGATACAAAGAAGAATATAATAAACACCAGCGAGCTAATTATGCAGTATTAGCATATGTTAATGTTTTAGGACAAGGAACCTTAAAACTATAACAACTCCCTCCAAACACACACACACACACACACACACACACACACATGCATGCACTAGCTACTATTCATATTCTGGTGTGAATTTTTTTTTTCAGATTTTATTTTCTATATGCAAGTTTACACATACATCAATATACATACATGCTTATTTATAAAGACAGAATCACAGTTCACATTCAGTGGCCAATTTTCCATGTCAGTACATGTGTATATGGGGCCTCTCTGGTGGCTCAGCTAGTGAAGAATATGTCTGCAATGTGGGGGACCTGCGTGTGATCCCTGGGTTGGGAAGATCCCCTGGAGAAGGGAACGGCTATCCACTCCAGTATTCTGGTCTGGAGAATTCCATGGAAAGAGGAGACTGGCAGGCTATAGACCAGGGGGTCTGAAAGAGTCAGACACGCCTGAGTGACTTTCACATGTGTGTATATGTGTATCTTTGTTTTTTCAAAGTTTCATCTGTTTCAGTTGCTTCCAGTCTTACTGTTACATGCAATGCCGCAATACACATACCTGTCCACATATATGGTGAATATTTTTGTAGCATACATTATCATAATCAAGGTGGCTGGATCAATGCAGAGAGCACACTTTAAATCTTGTAGTCATTTCAAAAGTTGCAATGCAACATAAGAGGGCCTGGTTCAGGTGAGTGTGTCTTGACAGCTATGGGAAAGAAGAGGAAGTTTTTCTGGCAAAGAGAGCAACACTGCATGTGTGAAGAATGAGTGAGCTGCTGTGGCAGGAGTGTGGGTATGTTGTGTGGGTGGAAGGAGGTGGATACATGGTTGGAAAGATCATCTAGGCTCCCTAGGTATGGTATATAAAAACTAGCAGACATTATGTATATATGAGTGTACATATATATGTACATGTATATGTGTGTGTATGTACCTATCTATACTTTTCTTCAGATTCTCCAACATATTGAGTAGAGTTCCCTGTGCTACACAGTAGATCCTTGTTAGTTATCTATTTTATATACAGTAGTGCACACATGATAATCCCAACCTCATAATTAATCCCTCCCCAACAAGAAAAGTCAAATATTTCAGTGTGGCTTTTATTTTAATAAAACACTTGCTTAGATTCTTGACCACTTTCTCCTCTGGCTTCCAGAACCTCATTCTCCTCGTCCTCCCATAGCGCTGATCCCTCTCTCTTACTCTTATCCACCAGCTCCTCGTGCCCTCTCCTCCCTCCACGCTGCTGCCTCTCAGGATTTCCCGCTCCCCCTAGGGCGGCCTCTGCCACTCATGCAGCTTCCATGACTCCTGCATCTGTCTGGGAGCCACTGAAACCCACTCCTTCCTCTCAGCCAATGATGGTTCAGGTCCCCATCACCTCTTACATCTGCTCTAACAAGAGCCTCCTAACTGGCTGTTCTAATCCCATCAAGTCTTTATCTTGCCACCACATCTTCTTTTTGGGAACAAAAATATAATTATATTGCCTCTGTTAATAACCTTAAATGATAGTCCACTGAATAAAGGACAAAGTCCAAGAGCCATAACATGCCCTATCAGTCCCTTTGCAATCTTACCACAATAAGCCACACAATGACTTTCCAGATTTTTTTTTATCCCCATCCTTTCTCCTCATCCCTGTAGCTAGGGCACTGTGCAGTCACCATCTGGGTTGGGGGTAGGGGGTGAGGATACCACAGCATAAAAGGAAACAGTGCCCAAGTCTGCTTGATCATCATGTTCCTGAAGCCTTTGCCCTTGGGACTGGAGAGGAAACAGGGCACGACAAAAGATGCTGCTTCAATTTCACAAGACTAAGCTCTGTCCTTTCAGATGAAAAGCCACTGTCCACATACAGAGATGAGATGGAGGGAGAAGTGCTCACGGCTTTGCTCCTCTAAGCCTATCTTCATTCTCCTCTCTCTACCTGGACTGCCTTTTCCTAGTCTTCCTCCTAGAAAAGACTGGTCCTTCATGCATGAGCTCAGAATGACCTCTTCCCAAGCAGCTTATCTCCAGCAGGGTGACTCACAGGGTTCCAGAGTAACTGACACACGATTCAAGTGACTAAGGCAACCCTGGAACAGACCGGCCACGGTTCATACCCATCTCCTCCTCCCATTTCCACTGGTGTGAGCGCCTAGAGAACACGACTGTGTCCTTTACCTTTGTACCCTTGGTGCACAGCCTGCTGCTCTGTCTGCTGTACTTGAGCCTGTTCCAAAGACGTTCAAGGATTTCACAGAGCCAGCAACACGCAGACCGTTTATAAGAATATTCCAACAATCATTCTATTTTGTACATGTGTCTTGCATATTGTGGGGTTAAACAGAGATACAGCAGACCACCACCTTACTACCTGGGGTAAGGAAGGCCTTTCCTAAAGCCAAGCAAGACTGCAAAGAAACCTACAACTGAACAGGATTCTGCCCGCAATGCAGGAGACCACCTGCAGGAGACTCAGGTTCAATTCCTGGGTCAGGAAATTCCCCTGGAGATGGAAATGGCAACCCATTCCAAAATTCTTGTCTGGAAAATCCCATGGACAAAGGAGCCTGCTGGGCTATAATCCATGGGGTTAGTTACAAGTCAGATATGACTTAATGATTAAACCACCAAACAGTGTCCAGCATCACAACTAAAGACTTCATACCGTTTTGGAATCACATTTAATTACATTTTTATCTGACCCAAATATCTCAATAAGTTTAGAAGTTTTAACTACTGAAGACTTAATAACAGCATAAATGATAAGTATGTGACATGGATATATTTGTGATTTCCTAAGCGTCGAAGAATTGATGCTCTTGAACTGTGGTGTTGGAGAAGACTCTTGAGAGTCCCTTGGACTGCAAGGAGATTCAATCAGTCCATTCTGAAGGAGATCAACCCTGGGATTTCTTGGAAGGAATGATGCTAAAGCTGAAACTCCAGTACTTTGGCCACCTCATGCGAAGAGTTGACTCATTGGAAAAGACTCTGATGCTGGGAGGAATTGGGGGCAGGAGGAAAAGGGGACGACCGAGGATGAGATGGCTGATTGGCATCACTGACTTAATGGACGTGGGTTTGGGTGAACTCCGGAAGTTGGTGATGGGCAGAGAGGCCTGGCGTGCTGCGATTCATGGGGTCACAAAGAGCTGGACACGACCGAGCAACTGAACTGACTTAAAGGGGGTTTTCAAACCATATTGCACATCAGGCACTGTTCTAGATACACTGGACACAACCTAGAACCAGACTGCCACGTTTTCTAATCTCACTGGATTTCTGTGCAAGTAGGAAATCCTTTCACTATCAGACCCCAAACTGCATGTGATAGGGTACCACTGCTGAAATATTAGGGTAGTTAACTTATGACAGGAACTTTTTTTCTGTTATACCTTTCTTACCATTTGAGAAGCTGTAATAGCCTGGCAGGCTGCAGTCCATGGGGGTCGCAAAGAGTCAGACATGACTGTGCGACTGAACTGAACTGGATAAACAAGTAACTCAATAAATCAACAAGATAAGTGTAATAACTCATAAAAGGGAAATAAAGTAGTGATGCTACAGTAACTTTGGTGTGGACTGGAGACAAAGATCTTTCTGAGAGAGAAATGAATGATAAGAACCTGGGGCAGGTTCTACATAGGCCCTAGCCAGGGAGGAAATGAGGGTATTCATGGAACAGTGGGTGGGGTGTACTTAGAAAGCAATGAGCAATGGAACTGACAAGGCATGAGGGGGCCAGATCAGGTGGGCCAGGTAGGCCAATGGAAAACGTATTTATTCCAGGCTATGGAAAACCATCGCGCATAGATGTGACCTGTCGTATGTTTGTAAAAGCTCATTTTTGAAACACATTTTTTCCAAAAGATATTTTAAAGCTCCTCCTGAGAGTGTGTGGAGAACTGGATACTAGTGGGTGGGGGTGAGTGGAAGCACAGAGAGGAATTGGGAAGAGAAAGGATGACTCGGCACAGGCTTCAGCCGGGACATATGTGGCGGCGACTTCAGCACTGCTGCCAGGTGGTCGAGAGACAATTAGCAGAGGTCCCTCCTCCACCACTCTCAACCAAGGAGGCCTCTCTGTGAGCTGCTTTCCCCGGGCAGCCTCTGTGACGGACATCCTTCACATAGGAGGACTCTCTGATCACAGGCATGAGTGAGCCACTGCCTTCAGTGGCCTGTCAGGGCCGCTCTGGCTCAGGAATGCTGTGACTCAGCTTCCCCCCGCGTCTTGTGCAGGAAGCTCCATCAGACACAAGCAAGAGCAGCTGGGCCTTCTGCTTAGACGGCCACTCCCCTCTGGCACTTGCCTGCCACTCAGGGCGGCTCCGGTGCCTTGGGGCTGCCCTGCCTGATACACTAATATGTAAGTCCACAGGGTGGCATCGTAGGGAGAGAAAAGATCAAATGCAAAGTTGGGTTTGAAGCACTTGCTTCAATTTTAGGCAGAATTTGAAACCACCAATACAGTGGGGAAAATACCAGAATAAAAGGCAGGATTCCTGGCCCAGGATTTCAGCAATGGCCCCTAGCAAGCAATTCCATTCTGGGCATGTTGGCTCAACTTCCTGAGCACTGGTTTCTACATCTACAAAAGTATGGGTTTGGGCCCGAATATTCTC
Organism: Litocranius walleri; assembly: GCA_006410535.1. Taxonomy (NCBI): domain Eukaryota; kingdom Metazoa; phylum Chordata; class Mammalia; order Artiodactyla; family Bovidae; genus Litocranius; species Litocranius walleri. The sequence continues at coordinate 22,860 of SJYG01001458.1, forward strand.
TGGGCTCTTTTTCATCTATAAAATTCTGTGATTTGGTCTCTCATTTATTCACCTCACTTCTTAAGCACCTAGGACAGATCAGATATTATCTATTTTCATTTTTGCTACTTTTCATAGAGTTTACACTGTAACTAACCTACTTTTTAAAAAAAAGCTTCTCTCCCATAGTAACAACAACAAAAAAAAATCTGACTATTCTACACTACTACTACTATTCTAGAAAAATTAGACATATTTTAACTTTTTACTCAAGCTTAAAAAATAAACTGGCACATTAAACAATATTCTTAGGGCAAAATATTTTGCCATTATTTGCTATTTGATTTTTCCAGAAATTTCTAAGAATTCTTCCATTGAAATAGTTAGGAGCAGAGGAAATCCTTGAGCAAATAAAAAAAACCACCATCATGGAAATTTTTACAAAGTACTTAGAACTTAAATATCAGCTATCATTCTAGTGGGAAGCACACTCATCATGCTGGCCTTGATGACACTGACAGCAGTGTTTTCTAATTTTCAGCACCAAGGACACACACCCAAGATCTGCATATTCTTCATACGTTCATAGTTTAAGCAGCAGAATATAGATACTATTTTGATTACTGGCATTTCACAAATAGTTTTCATGTTCCTCATATGAGTTTTAGTGAAATAAGAGTAGAAATGGTAAAAGATAAATAGAAAAGTAAGTGATTTCTACTTTTTTTTTCCTTTTTCCCTGAATTATTAACTTGTTTTAGAAGTTGAGTGTCTCCTTTTCTCCCTTCCTCAGCCCACAGTCTGGTAGGAGACTAAACAGAACCAGCCAAGATAATCATTATAGAGAAAAAGAAAAGTCATCCATGTACCATTAATTGAACCCCTAGAGACAAATAATCAAGAGCTTATTTTCAGGGTACCTCTGGGTGACATTCACACCATGAACCATGGCAGATCTCCCCCAGTACTTTCATTTCTGGATTAACATGTAATCCGCAGTGTCTTCCTTTCTGGGTCTCCCTCTGTCTACCTGATTCCTTGGACTTTGGGCTGGTCTGCATGGGTCCAAATAGTGAGTAACTCTATAACCTCAGTCAATTAAATATACTCAACCCTCTGAACCCTGGTTTCCTCCTCTGTAATGTATAGATAATAACAGTATCGACCTCATGCCCATGAAGAAATAAAGGCGTTAATACACATAAAGCACTAAGAAGAGTGCCCAGAAGATATTAAATGCCCAATAAATCTTGGCCCAGGAGATTTATCCTCCCTCCAACCCAAGTGATGCCAGATCTCTAGGCCTACTCTTTGTGCCAAGATCCAGCTTCTTACCTTCAACTGCCTGGACATCGTTTGCACTTGTACCCAACCTGTCGCCTTTAACACAACATGTCTAAAACTGACAGTCCCCTTTATTCAGGCTCATTTTCTGGCAGTGCATAGTCTCATGAGGAAGATGAGAGCTCACAGGATACTAGAGACTGCAGCACTGGTTAAGCTCTGTGCACACAGGAGGACCAGAGTTCACAAGGCCCAAGTCAACAAAGATTTCAAAGCAAGGGGAAAATCTAACAGGATGGAGATACAAGGGAGGATATCAGGAAATCAGGTCCACAACAAAAAGATAATTACAGAAAGGTGTTAGACGAAGAGAAAGATTATAATGGGTCTATCACAGCAGCAGAGAAGGACATACTCGCTCAAAAGCTTTTATGACTGTCTAGTTAAAGACTAAGTTTATTGTAAAACTCCCAGACTTTCAAGAGCCTTAGCAAATCCAAGCTTCCTTAAGCAAGGAATACTTCCTGTCCAACAAGGAGACTCTGGTACCTAGTCTGTCCCCATGAAGAGGTCACGAGGTTCTACCTGGAGAGGACAAGAAGAAAGGTCTGAGAGTGTCTGGGGTCCCAGAAGGCTGACTCTCCCACCAGCAAGCATCAGAAAGCTCACTTGCCCTCGTCTCCAGGACCAACATCAAAACCTTTGAAATCCTTCCTATCCAGGCAAATTTCAGGACATCTGGAAGTCCAAATCTGCAAACAGGTTTATAACAGAATACTGACTGTCTAGGAAAAGGAGTACGTCAAGGCTGTATATTGTCACCCTGCTTATTTAACTTCTATGCAGAGTACATGAGAAACGCTGGACTGGAAGAAATACAAGCTGGAATCAACATTGCCGGGAGAAATATCATTAACCTCAGATATGCAGATGACATCATTCTTATGGCAGAAAGTGAAGAGGAACTAAAAAGCCTCTTGATGAAAGTTAAAGAGAGTGAAAAAGTTGGCTTAAAGTTCAACATTCAGAAAACGAAGATCATGGCATCCGGTCCCATCACTACATGGTAAATAGATAGGGAAACAGTGGAAACAGTGTCAGACTTTATTTTGGGGGGCTCCAAAATCACTGCAGATGGTGACGGCAGCCATGAAATTAAAAGACACTTACTCCTTGGAAGAAAAGTTATGACCAACCTAGATAGCATATTCAAAAGCAGAGATATTACTTTGCCAACTAAGGTCTGTCTAGTCAAGGCTATGGTTTTCCCGTAGTCATGTATGGATGTGAGAGTTGGACTGTGAAGAAGGCTGAGTGCCAAAAAATCGATGCTTTTGAACTGTGGTGTTGGAGAAGACTCTTGAGAGTCCCTTGGACTGCAAGGAGATCCAACCAGTCCATTCTGAAGGAGATCAGCCCTGGGATTTCTTTGGAAGGAATGATGCTAAAGCTGAAACTCTAGTACTTCAGCCACCTCATGCGAACAGTTGACTCATTGGAAAAGACTCTGATGCTGGGAAGGATTAGGGGCAGGAGGAGAAGGGGATGACCGAGGATGAGATGGCTGGATGGCATTACTGACTCGATGGACATGAGTCTGAGTGAACTCCGGGAGTTGATGATGGATAGGGAGGCCTGGCATGCTGCGATTCATGGGGTCGCAAAGAGTCAGACATGACTGAGCGACTGAACTGAACTGAACTGACTGTCCTAGGGTAAAACTTACTGTAGAGATAAACCATAAAGACACAGGAGGATATATGACAGGGAAGAGGCAATCAGGAGTAGTGGTGAGAGAAGGATATTAGCTTTGTTTTTTGTTTAACATTTATTTTTAAATGTTTCACTTGTTACACAGAACATGTCTACTTTGTGCATGAGAGAGATACCAACTGACCAAATTGGTTATCACCTCCTCTTGGAAGCCTCCCATGATTTCTAGATGAAGCAAACACCCCTCCTTTCCTTCCCAAGTATTTTGTGCATCTCTGTATCACAGCACTACTCATATACAACTGCACTGGTTGGCTCCCTGTCCATTCCACCCATTATACCAAGTTTCCTGGGGGCTGGAAATGCTTCTTTAGGACACACTATTGCTGGTACATAGAGCACTCTGTCAACTTTTTAAAAAACGCACAAGAGAGCTGTGAGCGAAGTTTTATTTTAGGCAAAATGAGGGCTATAGTCTGGGAGACAGCACCTCAGATAGCTCTGAGAAACTGCTCCAAAGAAGTGGCGAGGGTAGGACAGTATATATTCAATTTTGGTAAAGGGGGAGTTCACGCAGTCAAGCACTTATCTTTGCAAAGGTTTCTGCTAGTCAAGAGAAACTAATGTCACCATGAAGGAAAGAAGTGCTTTTCTAGATATGAGATGCAAGAACTGGGCTCCTAAGATCAAATCCTGAAGGCATCTATCTGAGACCTGTTCTGGCAGTTCTCCAGAGCACAGAGTGCCTCCTTTCTGATCTCCATCCTAAACTCCCCTAAAGGGAGCAGCCATAAGTAGTATAGTCATGTCTGTGGCTTCCATGAAAGCAGCCATAGACACTATGCCAACAAGAGGGCATGTCTGTGTTCCATAGAACTTTATGTGTAGATAATGAAATTTCACTTTCAAATTATTTTATAATGTGTCACAAAATATTTTTCTTTCATTTTTTCCCAGTGGTTTAAAAATGCAAAAATCATTCTAAGCTCACAAATGGCGTAAAAAGAGGCAATAGGCCAGATATGGCCCACGGGCCATAGTTTGAGGCCCTTGCCTTCCCTGAAAGGCATGGCTAGCACTCCACAGTTACTAAGGAAAAGCACCTGAAAAGGACAGCTTCACATTTATAACAGGTACTGAGTGACTTGCAGTATGCCTTTCAACAACTCTAAAAACTGAGTTAGTATCACAGAGTTCTGAAAAGATGAAATGAGATAAGGAACCGTATTATTTCAAGTTATGAAGTTTCATTTGTGAGGAACATGGAAGCATGAGTTTCTTGTTGATAATTATTACAAATATTAACAATTATTGAACTCTTTTTCATGACTAAACACTCTTTTGTGAACCTTAAGTGAGGAATTCATTTAATTCTCACAGTAATTCTATGAAGTAGGTTCTACTGCTATCTAACTGTTCCAAAGATGAGGAAATTAAAGTATGGAAATAATCCCCCATCGTCTAAACTAAAAAGTGGCAAAGGTAGAGTTGCAGAGCCAGGAAGTCCTAAGCTCCAGAGCCAGTCCTTTAACTACTGGATACAGTATCTCTTAAGAAGGTAGCAGAGACAAAACGTCCAAATATTCCTCTAAATTTCCCCAAGACTGGAAGAGGGAGCTGAACAGGAAGGACTGGCAAGGAATGCAACATGAACTACATCCCCAGGTGGAAACTCTGTGATCCGAACATCTATGAAGATGCATGCCGAGGAGGAGCAAGTCTCCACAGCTGGAGCATTTTGAGAACTTATATATGCTACTATATAACTAAGTCAGGTTACTGTCCATCTCACATGTAAATATGGACCAGGCAAAGCCAAGACACAGTAATGGTTAGTACTCCTACTTAAAGAGATCGAATATTTTCTTATGAAAGTAAGGGCCAAGTAATTTTTCAGTGATCGAGATAAAATGTATGTAAATGTTAATGCAGTTTAAAAAAAAAGACCAGTTGAACACACATCCCAGTGTTCACAGCAGCATTATTTGCAGCTGCCCAAGATACGGAAGCAACCTAAGTGCCCACTGACAGATAAATGGATAAAGAAGACGTGGTGTAGATATACATGTACGATAGATTACCACTGAGCCACAAAAGAGAACAAAATTTTGGCTCTGGCAGCAACATGTGTGAACTTCTACGGCATTATGCTAAGTGAAATAAGTCAAAAACAGAGACAAATACTGTATGATATTACCCACTATACGTGGAATCTAAAGCAAAACCCAACAAACTAGTGAACATAATGAAAGAGACGCAGACTCACAGATACAAAGGACAAACCAGTGGTCAGCAGTGGAGGGGGGCGAGCAGGGGAGGGCAGCACAGGGCTTGGAGGGGAAGGTACGAAACTGCTGGGTCTAAGAAGCTAAGTGAAATAAGTCAAAAACAGAGACAAATACTGTATGATATTACCCACTATACGTGGAATCTAAAGCAAAACCCAGCAAACTAGTGAACATAATGAAAGAGACGCAGACTCACAGATACAAAGGACAAACCAGTGGTCAGCAGTGGAGGGGGGCGAGCAGGGGAGGGCAGCACAGGGCTTGGAGGGGAAGGTACAAAACTGCTGGGTCTAAGATGGGCTACAAGGGATGTACTGTGCAGCACCAGGACTACAGTCAGTATTTTATAATAACTGGAAATGGAAAATGACCTTTAAACACTATATAAAATAGACTTATACAAAAACATTAAAAAAAATAAAGTTTGAAAGAGACCGATCCACACAGCTCCAGGTGCATTTACTGTGGCCCATGTGAGCTCAGCTCTGCCAGCTGCAGGCAGCCATGTGACAGTCCACTCTTCCCAGACTGGGCCAGCCTTCAACAGGTGCGTTAACAGCCCAGTATTTCCTGACTAGCACAGCTGGGTTCAGCACTGGCCCTCCATGGAGTGCACAGGTGCACAGCGTGGCTCGTGGAACACCTCCCACAGTTAGATCAACGTGTGTCTGGACTGAATTTAAAATGAGTAACATCAATAGGGGTCACAGATGTACATGTAAAGTCAGCTGAGCTACCACAGAGCACTGAAACATTCTTGCATTGTAAGGTGGTAACACAACTCCAAAGAATATTGCTAAATTACAGCATGCACGAGAACCAATGAACACAGAAAGCCCTAAACATTTCCTTTTGGTGACTGCTGTGAAAGAAAGATGCCAGTCCAAAGGTGGTGCAACATCTTCTGGCTGGTCCCTCTGAAGGCGCTTAACAAACACATGAGAATTTTACAGAGCTCAGACACTCGGTAAAATTCCCTAGCCCAACTCATTACCGGCATTCACATCATTTGAAGCAGTCCTGCTGCAAGGTAAAGAATGTGCTCTTCAGGATCACACACACACACACAAAAAAAGTTCCTAGGATCCACAGACAGAGGTATCAGGGGATCCATAAAGACCCCCAAATCGCATGTATATCTACGTGCATATTTCTGGGGGAAAGGATTCACAGCAATCATCAGAGACTTAAAGGTCCTGCAAAATCTATGTCACTAAATCCTGGAGTGCACAAACAGGCCTCTTCAAGGTTTCCATGACTTGAGTGTACATCAGGCTGTAAGTCTTTGTGCAGTTTAGTCGAAATCAATGTACACTTGACCAGAGGTGACTTGGGAGCTCACAGTTATGAGCCAGTTTCTCCTCAATCAAGTTCAAGGATGTGAAAGTGTGTGACACCCTAGTCCACTCAGTTTCTCACTCTGCTAAGAAACTTGTTTTAGCTTTTTTTGGCCATGCCACGTAGTTTAGGATATTTTTTTAGTTCCCTGACCAAGGATTAAATCTAGGTCCTCAGCAGAGTGTGGAGTCCTAACCACTAGATGGCCAGGGAATTCCCAGAACTTATTTTAGGTTTCCTTTCTTGATCAGCCAAATATCTTGCTTCCTATTTGACTGAGAAGACAAGTTCTACAAATCCTCATGTCCCAGTATACCAACCTTTGGGCACTGACACTCAAATACTCTGTCTTCTCACCCGTTATTGTTAGTGAACTATTCATGCGTGTACTTCAAGCAAGTATTTCCTCTGAAGCTTAAGTTTCCTTCCTTTCTCAAGGACATCATTCAAACAAATCTCTCCTTCTCTCCAAAAGCATCACTTTCTCTTCTATCTTGATAATTTCCATCAGCATACAAACAAGCTGTCATTCTCCCATCCTAAACACACACACAGCTTCTCTGGTCCCCATTTCTCCATTTCCATGTTTCCAAAAAGCCCAACCTGTGACGATGCCCAAAATTAAATTTCTGGTATTTACTGCCAAAACTGATCTCCCTCTATCTTCCTCATCTCAATTGTTAGTAACTGCATCCAGCTTATGCTGTTTCTCAGACTAAAAACTTTAGAATCATCTTGGATTCCTGTCTCTTGTACCCATAATCAATATGTCAGGGAACTGCTTAACTGATTCTTGCTTAATATTCAAATACCAGATTAGGTTCCAATACCTTTTCCTGAAACTGTGTGGGATATTTCCGACTTCACAGAGCTCTCTTTTCCTACCTATCTCTACCACCAGTTTCACTGTATGTTCTAATGATTGTGAATATCATCTTCTCAAATTCATTACAGATATGAACTATAGCTCAGACCCCTCCATCTCCCGCAGCACTAAACACACTCATCCATACTTAGTGAGGACTCCACAAACGTCACTATGAGTCAGTGATTTTTCATCAAGCTTTCAAAAACATCAGTACCACAAACAATACTTACTTCCATTAGTCACGTTTGAAAACGTTATGTTTCTGAAATTTCCAGCATCTGCAAAACTATCCGTCATGTCTCCAAACACTAGCATCATGAGGGGGAGTCCAGCTCCGTGGATGATGGCAGCCAAAGTCCCCAGCACCATATACAACCTATCGAGCCAATCTGAATAGCGAAACTGAAAAAGGAGAAAATACAGACAATAGAGACAATTAGCACAATGTCATGCATGGTTAACTCTACTTTCCAAACGTATCCAAAATCTAAATAGTTAGCTGTAGACTACTACTGCAACCACCCTGGGCTAATACCCTAAGAGAAGCAGGCAATTGCTGCATTCTTTTTTTTTTTTTTTTTTTGAGTTTTGACCTGCTTCTTTATATTGGACTCAATCTATTCACTTTATAAAAAATTAAACGATAGTTGACTTACAATATATTAGCTTCAGATGTACAAGTTACTCAATAATTTAATGGATTATACTCTAAAATTATAAAATAATGGCTATATTCCTTATGCTGTACAATACATCCTTATAGCAGCTTATTTTATACAGTTGTTTTATACCTCTTAATCTCTACCCCTATCTTGCCCCTCCTACCTTTCCTCTCCCCACAGATAATACTCTTGATCTCTGTATCTGTGAGTCTGTTTCTGTTTTGTTATATTCATTTATTTTATTTTTCACATTACACATCTGATAACACACAGTGTTGGTCTTTCTCTGATTTATTTCATTAAGCCTAATACACTCTGGGTCCACTCATGTTGCTGCAAAAGGCATAACTTCATTCTTTCTATGGCTCAATAGTATTCCATTGTATGTATAGGTGTGTGTATATCACATCTTCTTCATCCATCTGTCAATGGACAATTAAGTTACTTCTACATCTTGGCAATTGTAAATAATATTATTAAGAACTCTGGGGTGCAGAGAGCTTTTTAAATTAATGTTTTCACTTTCTTTGGATCTATACCCATGAGTAGAAGTGTGGTTCTATTTTTATTTTTTTGAGGAACCTCTATACTGTTTTCCACGTCAGTACCAATTTACAGCCATACCACCTTGAATGTGCCTGATTTCATCTTCCTTCTTCTCTTACATACAAGGGCTTTGTGAGATGCACTGGACATTCTGGAACATTAAAGAGATCTATAACAGACGTTCAAGCTGGTTTTAGAAAAGGCAGAGGAACCAGAGATCAAATTGCCAACATCCACTGTATCATGGAAAAGCAAGAGAGTTCCAGAAAAACATCTATTTCTGCTTTATTGACTATACCAAAGTCTTTGACTGTGTGGATCACAACAGACCATCTGACCTGTCTCTTGAGAAATCTGCATGCAAGTAAGGAAGCAACAGTTAGAACTGGACATGGAACAACAGACTGGTTCCAAATAGGAAAAGGAGTACGTCAAGGCTGTATATTGTCACCCTGCTTATTTAACTTATATACAGAGTACATCATGAGAAACGCTGGGCTGGAAGAAGCACAACCTGGAATCAAGATTGCTGGGAGAAATATCAATAACCTCAGATATGCAGATGACACCACTCATGGCAGAAAGTGAAGAGGAACTCAAAAGCCTCTTGATCAAAGTGAAAGAGGAGAGTGAAAAAGTTGGCTTAAAGTTCAACATTCAGAAAACTAAGATCATGGCATCAGGTCCCATCACTTCATGGCAAATAGATAGGGAAACAGTGTCAGACTCTATTTTTGGAGGCTCCAAAATCACTGCAGATGGTGACTGCTGCTGCTGCTAAGTCACTTCAGTCGTGTCCAGCCATGAAATTAAAAGACGCTTACTCCTTGGAAGGAAAGTTATGACCAACTTAGATAGCATATTCAAAAGCAGGGACATTACACTGCCAACAAAGGTCCGTCTGTCTAGTCAAGTCTATGGTTTTTCCAGTGCTCATGTATAGATGTGAGAGTTGGACTGGGAAGAAGGCTCAGCGCCGAAGAACTGATAATTTTGAACTGTGGTACTGGAGAAGACTCTTGAGAGTCCCTTGGACTGCAAGGAGATCCAATCAGTCCATTCTGAAGGATATCAGTCCTGGGTGTTCTTTGGAAGGACTGATGCTAAAGATGAAACTCCAGTACTTTGGCCACCTCGTGTGAAGAGTTGACTCATTGGAAAACACTCTGATGCTGGGAGGGACTGTGGGCAGGAGGAGAAGGGGATGACCGAGGATGAGATGGCTGGATGGCATCACTGACTCAATGGATGTGAGTTTGAGTGAACTCTAGGAGTTGGTGATGGACAGGGAGGCCTGGCATGCTGCAATTCATGGGGTTGCAAAGAGTTGGACACGACTGAGCAACTGAACTGAGAACAGCTCAGTGTAAGAAACATAGTGTTTGTGACTCTGATTCCTAAGAGTAGAAGCCACTTTTCAGCTCAAGATTTTTCTTGGTTAAAACACCATGATTGTCAAAGGTCCTTCTGAGGACACCATTGAGGAAACATGTTTTGCTGCTTTCAGAAAGTGGCTTGGGTCAAATATCTGCTGCCTAACAGCACTAGCATAAATGTTAATTGGTATTAATGTAATTAGGCCTCCATGCCTGTGTGCACTCTCAGTCATTTTGATTCTTTGCGACCCCATGAACTATAGACCACCAGGCTCCTCAATCCATGGAATTCTTCAAGCAGGAATACTGGAGTGGGTGGCCATTTCCTCCTACAGGGGATCTTCCCAACAGAGGAATTGAATCTGCATCTCCTGCAGCAGCAGGCAGATCCTTTACCACTGAACCACCTGGGAAACCAATTAGGCCTCCATAGTGAGAAGGAAAAGGAGAGCAATGAGTTAGATACATGCTTCCTGAAGAGCAGAGCAGATCTGCATAAACTCTTTAATTGCAGGCAAATCACAAGAAAGAAAGAGTGAGCTCCTGAGATGCAAACCTGATGAGAAGAGGACACAGTAAGGGGAGTGGGCTTGGGGCTGTGACAGGCCCACTTGGGAAGCAATTAATACTTCTTCCATTCAGGAGGATCTTCCTGACCCAGGGGTTGAACTCACATCTCCTGCACTGGCAGGTGATTTACCTTCTATTAAAAGCTATAAAGTGGAAAAGTATTGAATTCCTCAATAGAGGAAGAAAAGATAATTGACATATAAAGATTTGAGGAAACAAACAAGTGTTAGATTTTTCTCCCCTTCTCTATACAAATTTTAAAAGAGGTTTCTCTTAAAATTCTGTGTTGCCATGACGACACCTGTTTCCATCTGAGCTTAACTTTCCTCAAACCTTGAGTGAACCAATGTGATTTTCTTAGGGAAATGTTTGTCTTAAGCTATGTTAATGGACTCTGCTTTTACCCTAGACTCTGTCTTCCAGTCTGTTCTGCCTAAGACTCAGAAGGACTTGACAGACTCATGCAAATGTTCTCTTAAGCTGTGTTAATGAGACTGTATTTGCTTGGAAACCTGCCTTTCTTCAAGATTTATGTCAATCATTTTATGGCCCGGGACAACTCACCTTGTGCCAGTGTTATCTCAAAATGCGCGTTGCAGGTGAGGGGCCCGGGGCCAGTCTCTGAGTTCTGAGACATTTCCTTTCTCTAATTAGCAGACTGCTAGTAGCAATATAACATCTGGCTAAAGACTAGCAGGGGGGCACTCTTTCTGCCCCCTTCTGATGCCTATGTCAGAAGCTTTCTATCTCATTTATTCCTTAATAAAACTTTATTACACAAAAGCTCTGAGTGATTAAGCCTTGTCACTGGCCCCAGATTGAATTCCTCTCCTCCAGAAACCAAGAATTCCAGCATCTTTCATGGCTCAGCAACAACCTTTCAATTTGAGGGCAGTAGTAACATTGCTGAATAGGACAAAAGCCTCAGGGCAACCTCCCACCTCTGTCATTTTCTCAAAAGGAGACTTTGGAGGGAAAAAAAATCTCTTAATAATCTTCACCTTCAGTTTCTACGTTTATAAAATGAGGAAAATACTCATATACAGAAAGTTTCACAAAGCTGTTATGAGACTAAAACCAGGACTTCATAATAGAAACATTTATTAGGCATATGATATAATACTAATATACAATATAAGCAGGTACTGTCATCGGTTTTAGAAATATAAGATTCTTCAGGAGCTTATAGTAAGGGATCAAGTACACACAAAAAAATGTAATACACAGGGTGAAATGTAAGAAAGTGAAAGTGAAGTTGCTCAGTCGTGTCCGACTCTTTGCAACCCCGTGGACTGTAGCCTACCAGGCTCCTCCATCCATGGGATTCTCCAGACAAGAACACTGGATTAGGTTGCCATTTCCTTCTCCAGGGAAATGTTACATAAAAGTTTATTTACAATTAGAGCCCTTTAAATACAAGTAATGAAAACTGTTTGGTCAGATATTTACAAGGAAGAAAGAGGGGATGAACCAGAATCACACAGGAGACAGGGTAATCAGGACTGAAAGTCAAGGGGTGGACTTCCCAAGGCAAAGAAGTAGAAGGTGCTGGCAGTGGAGAGGCTTAGGTAATACCCAGCAGGCAAGATGGCGAACATGATCTTACCATGGTACCTGGCTGGAGGCCAAAGTCAATAACTTCATTCATTTATGCATGCATTCATTCAACATTCGAAATATGTTTATTAAGCACATAGTAAGGAGTACATCCGGAAAAAGGTGATGGCACCCCACTCCAGTACTCTTGCCTGGAAAATCCCATGGATGGAGGAGCCTGGTAGGCTACAGTCCATGGGGTTGCGAAGAGTCGGACATGACTGAGTGACTTTACTTTCACTTTTCACTTTCATGCATTGGAGGAAATGACAACCCACTCCAGTGTTTTTGCCTGGAGAATCCCAGGGACGGGGAGCCTGGTGGGCTGCTGTCTATAAGGTCACACAGAGTCGGACACGACTGAAGCAACTTAGCAGCAGCAGCAAGGAGTATATCAAGGCGTGTATATTGTCACTCTGCTTATTTAACTTATATGCAGAAGACATCATGAGAAACACTGGGCTGGAAGAAGTATAAGCTGGAATCAAGATTGCTGGGAGAAATATCAAAACTGCAGATATGCAAATGACACCACCCTTATGGCAGAAAGTGAAGAGGAACTCAAAAGCCTCTTGATGAAAGTCAAAGAGGAGAGTGAAAAAGTTGGCTTAAAGCTCAACATTCAGAAAACGAAGATCATGGCATCCAGTCCCATCACTTCATGGCAAATAGATAGGGAAACAGTGGAAACAGTGTCATACTCTATTTTGGGGGCTCCAAAATCACTGCAGATGGTGATTGCAGCCATGAAATTAAAAGACGCTTACTCCTTGGAAGGAAAGTTATGACCAACCTAAATAACATAGTCAAAAGCAGAGACATTACTTTGCCAACAAATGTCCATCTAGTCAAGGCTATGGTTTTTCCAGTGGTCATGTCTGGATGTGAGAATTGGACTGTGAAAAAAGCTGAGTGCCAAAAAATTTATGCTTTTGAACTGTGGTGTTGGAGAAGACTCTTGAGTAGTCCCTTAGACTGCAAGGAGATTCAACCAGTCCATTCTAAAGGAGATCAGTCCTGGGTGTTCTTTGGAAGGACTGATGCTAAAGCTGGAACTCCAATGTTTTGGCTACCTCATGTGAAGAGTTGACTCACTGGAAAACACTCTGATGCTGGGAGGAATTGAGGGCAGGAGGAGAAGGGGACAACAGAGGATGAAATGGCTGGATGGCATCACCAACTCAATGGACATGAGTTTGAGTGAACTCTGAGAATTGATGATGGACAGGGAGGCCTGGCATGCTGTGATTCATGGGGTCACAAAGAGTCGGACACAACTGAGCGACTGAACTGAAGGATCAAGCATGGTTATAGGTACTCGCTACAGTGACTAAGACAAGCTATCACTCCTCATAAAGCTTGTATTTTACTAATATGCCAATAAAGAGAAAATAGACATATTTAACACTCATTCACAATATTCAACACTCATTCAGTATGCAAGTCTCTATTAAAGTTCCAGGCACTGTTCTAAGATCCTGGAGCACAGCAATGAAGAAAACACACTAAACTGCTCTGCCCTCATGGAGCTTAGATTCAGGGAGAAGACAAACATTAACAAGAAATCAGACAGTGGTTAATTACTCAGGAGAAATATCATACAGGGTGAGGTGTCATGGTGACAGGTAGCTGGCTCAGATTGGTGGGGCAGGGAAAGTCACTATGAAAAGGCAACATCCGAGCTGAGTCATCAGTCATAGGAAGGAAAAAGGCATGTGACAATCTGGGAACAGAGGATCCCAGGCAGAAAGAACACACACAAAGATCCTGGGGTGAATACAAGCCCTGTGTGTTTCAAGGACCAGACATGATGACCACTGTGGCCAGAAGAAGGTGGAGGAGCCCTGTCTGGCACGAAATCAGAGATGAGATGGAGCTGAAGCTATAGATGGCCTCTGATGGCCAGAGGAGGGAGTTTGTTTTTATGCTAAACCTCCCATCTGAGTGTAAAAGAAAGGCCTTCTTTAGAGGGTTTTCAGGCAGGAACTCAGGTGACTTGATGTGACTACCATGGGTAGGATGATTTGTAGAGGAGCTAACATGGAGCAGGGGAACTAGGAGGTAGAGAGTGGTTGACAGAACCAGGTCCAGAGCAGGAGTGGGAGGCAGAACAATGCCCCACCTCCCGAGCTTGACCACATCCTAATCACAGGAACCTGTGAATATGCTTCCTTACATGATAAAAAGGACTTTGCCGACATTAAGGATACTGAGATGGGGATTATCCTGGATTATCCAAGTGGGCTCAATGTCATCATAAGGATCCTTATAAGAGGGAGCCACGGGGATCACAGTCAATAGGAGAAATGAGTGAAGTGAGGAAGGCTCCAGGAGTCCAAGAAGGCAGGAAGACTGAAGAAGCTGAAAAAGGAGGTAAATATTCCCTCTTGGAGCCACGAGGAGACTCCAGCCCTGATGGCACCTTGACTTTAGCCCAGTGAGACTTTGAGCCCCAGAACTATAGGATAATACATTTGTGTTGTTTTAAGCCACTAAGCTAGTGGTACTTTGTTCCAGGAGCAATAGAAAATAAATACTCAAAATCAAAAAAACAAGGATACTAAGGAAGAATGGCCAAGCAAGAAGGATCAAAAGTAGTTGGGGAGAGCAGGGGGAAGAGGTTTATCTGAGTTTACAGCAGCAGAGATGGGCGTCCACCCAGATGATAAACCAAAGGTCTTTGTTCATAGTGTAATCTACTAAAGGAAGGTAGGGATGAAGGCTGTTGGACCTGAAGAGGTCAAAGAATGTGGTACCTAGGAGACTTTAATAAGGTGACAAAAATAAAGGAATGCAGAGAGCATAGCTGAACAAAGGAGAAGCAATCAAATGCCAAGGTTCTCAATGGAGAAGCAGAAGTGACTAGAAATTAGTAGAAGGTATATTGATGCCAGTGGATAGAAGGTATTGTAATTGTGCAGAATGAAACAAATATGAAAGGAGTTCTGCATGAAAATGATTTAGAAATGTCCATGTGAGACTAGAGAAAGGCCAACAATACCACTGACTCCAAGGACTGGGGGTGGAGGAGCTCTAAGTTCACAGGCAAAGGTGACACAAGAAAGAACCAAAGAACTGGGAGGAAAATGAGCAGACTCTGGCATCGCAGAAGCAAACAGGAGGAATGAATATGGTGAACAGCGTCAAGTGCTACTTAAAAGTCAGTAGACTGTCCACTGAATTCACTGAGTGGTGGAGACAGAGCCAAATTAGAATGTAAGAAGTGATTTGGAGATGAAACAGACAGAAAGCAAAGTCACCGCCTATTTGCGAAGCAAGCTAGAGGAGGCTGAGTAAAAATGAAGGAGGGCATTAGTGAAATTAAAGATGGGTGACATATGAATACCACTCAGAAAGACCCAGTTGAGAGGGAGAGATGGAGGATACAGAAGAGAAAGGATAATAATAATAATGTAAGGTCCTTGAGAAAGTAGAGGATACAGGAGCCAAAGCACAGTGTACAAGAGGGTGATTAAAGAACCAAATGCTTCCTCTGTTATAACAGGAGGGAAGGAGGAAGCAATTGACTGGGATACCGGTATGTTTGTAGACAGAGAGAAGAGCTGAGGAACTTCTATCAGGGGGCTTCCATTTGGTTTGTGAACTTTAAAAAAAAAAGGGGGAGTCATCCACGAAGAGCTGGGGCTTGTAGGGAGATGTGGGAAATTCGTAAAGGGCTTAACATACTCAGCGAGAAGAGGAAGAGTAATATTTCTGTGTGGGATACATGCTGCCTGAGGTTTTTCTCCAGCATCCATCAGATGTAGGGGTTCAGGCACCAAGAAATCAGATGGTCGATCTGCCTGGGCTGGGCTTGACAAGTGACAGGTGAAAGGAAGTCTGCAGCTCAGGCAGGAGCATAACCAAAGTGATGATCATTTGCTCTAAGGTGATAAGAGAAGGGAAACAAGAAGGGGCTGATGGGAAATTGACAGGTCAGAGGACTCAGGATCCAACAGTGAGCACTGAGCTCACTGAAGAAACAGTGAGCAGACTGAAGACAGAGGAGTGGCTGGCTAGTTCTATCTAACTGCTTCATAACAGCACTTTGGATGTAGAACAGTTTCAAATAACAAACCTAGGATCTAAGTGTGTGCGTGGGTGCCTGGAATAAAGGGGAGGGAAAGAGTGGTTATCTTTATAACACCATAAAAGTCACCCAAGATAGTAGGAGCACCAGGGGCGGAGAGGGAGACACTGAGCCAGATGGTAAAGTCTCCAATGAGGAATGACCAGGTGGCCACAAGGTAACTGCACCAAAGAACCTGTCAATTCCCAGCAAATAAAAATTCAACCACTCACATACTATCATAAATGATTAAAGCTGTTAAAGGCTCTGGCTCTAGTGTAAGCAAGGCAACCCACTCCAGTATTCTTGCCTGGAGAATCCCATGGACAGAGGAACCTGGCGGGCTATAGTCCATGGGGATGCAAAACAGTCGGGCATGACTGAGTGACTAAACGACAACAAAATGTTGCAACAAAGCCTGATAGAAAATAAAGGCCAGCAGAAAAATTTGAATCTATTCCTTATCTCTTTGTCATCATTTTCTCAAGACGGCTAAAAAAAAAAGTCTTCTACTAGAAAAAAGTTAACAGGGCTGGTGTACAGAAAACAGTTAACATTGCAAGTCTGAGCCTGCATTCAAGACTAGCCCTTGGCTGGCACTTAGTATTTGGATTTTGGGAAGAGTAACCATCACTCTAACTGATAGAAGTGGCCGAATAATTTGTACAAACAACATGCTTTATGCTGAGGGTCTGCCTTCCTTCTGTGAGCCTGGAATTTTGGTACATGCTGTGCCTACATCATCAGCTCCCAATCAGAAACCCTCGGGCACTGAGCTTCCCCAACAGCATTTCACACAATGAGCCGGCACAACTCATTGCTGGAGGGATCAAGTCGACTCCACTAGACAGGACACTTGGCGCTTCTCTTGGACCTTTCCCTTCCTTTGCCCACTGCTGGTTTGCTTTCTGTCCTCTTGCTGTAATAAATCTCAGCCATGAGGATGGCAATAAGCTGAGTCCTGTGAGTCCCCTAAGTGAATCATCGAAGGGTTCTTGGAAACTCCCAACACACATGAGTTTTTATCTTAGCTGGAAATTTTTATTAATCAGCAATGCGAATGAAAGGTTGTTGCTGAACCACGAAAGACACCAGGATTCTTGGCCTCCAGAGGAGAAGAATTCAATTCGGGGCCAGAGATGAGGCTTGAACGCTCAGAGATCTTGTGTAATAGAGTTTTATTAAAGTATAAAAGGGACAGAGAAAGCTTCTGACATAGACATCAGAAGGGGGATGGAGAGTGCCCCCTCACTAGTGTTAGCGGTGGAGTTATATACCTTTTAATTAGTTATTACAATGAATCAAAAGAACCTCTGGAGGTTGTAAAGATCTTACTAGACCCACTCTCATAATTCACATTTTAAGATAACAGGATTAGCCAGAAGGTTTTCAGGAAGGAGAAACTGTCCTCAAGCAGGATACATTGTTGTTGTATAATCCCTAGTACAGAGTTTAAACTGAGTTGTGTAATTGACTAAGACTAAGGAATGTAGACAAAAAATGTTTGTCCTTTCCTCCTCCTTGAGAATTCCAGAACCCTCTCTCCTTGGGGACCCCCGGACTTCTCATCAACCTGCCTAGGAATTGACTCTCTCACTAATAGCATCAGCATTTTACTGTCAAACATTCTGAATATGTCCCTGTCTATATAGATTTTATACACAAGTTCGGTTTTCTGTGTCAACTCCTTTAAGAGAAAGGCATAAAGAAAAGCCACAAAAACATTCAGTTTAGCTTTCCATCAAAAAGCCAAGAATATATTCCTTCCTTCCTATGCCAACCTGAGCACTATGATTTAGTGTGACTTTCTCAGGTATGAACCTTGGCCCTGATGAGTATTCCTGAGCAAGTTATTAAGTCTCACCTCCCTTTCTTCATCTACAAAATTAAAACAATAACAGTATCTATTTCCAAGGGAGTTGTAAAGATTAATGCATTCACATGGAAAGTATTTATTGCAACGGATGGCATAAAAAGCTGTATTTGTGTTGTAGTTATCACCTGGCCTTCAAACTCCAGATTTTTATTCTTTGGTGGCCTGAACTGGTTTAATAGTCTTACCTCTATATATTTCTGCTGCTAAGTCACTTCAGCCGTGTCCGACTCTGTGTGACCCCATAGATGGCAGCCCACCAGGCTCCCCCATCCCTGGGATTCTCCAGGCAAGAACACTGGAGCGGGTTGCCATTTCCTTCTCCAATGCATGAGAGTGAAAAGTGAAACAGAAGTTGCTCAGTTGTGTACGACTCTTAGCGACCCCATGGACTGCAGCCCACCAGGCTCCCCCATCCATGGGATTGTCCAGGCAAGAGTACTAGAGAGGGCTGCCATTGCTTCTCCAACCTCTGTATATTAGGTCTGATAAATTTTCTAAAACATAATACTAATCTTTTAAATTTAACTTACTTATAAAAAATGAAATTACAAAATGAAATATTCTAGTCTCAAAATGACAGAATTGGAAATTAAATCTGGGGAATAAACCCTATTTTAGCAGCAAGTTTGTGTACAATGCTCATCATTTCCTGAAAACAAGCTGAATTAATTGAGTTCATTTTACCTCTTCATTAACATACTCCCCAGGAAAATATTATACCAGATGAAACCTCTTTTTTAGATCAAGAGAAGGCACAGCACTTTTTTGTTTCACTTTGTTTTCACTGGAGTGAGATTAGTTTATAGCCTTGTGTTGGTTTCTGCTGTGCAGAGTGAATCAGCTGTCTGTGTGTNCGGGCTATAGTCCATGGGGATGCAAAACAGTCGGGCATGACTGAGTGACTAAACGACAACAAAATGTTGCAACAAAGCCTGATAGAAAATAAAGGCCAGCAGAAAAATTTGAATCTATTCCTTATCTCTTTGTCATCATTTTCTCAAGACGGCTAAAAAAAAAAGTCTTCTACTAGAAAAAAGTTAACAGGGCTGGTGTACAGAAAACAGTTAACATTGCAAGTCTGAGCCTGCATTCAAGACTAGCCCTTGGCTGGCACTTAGTATTTGGATTTTGGGAAGAGTAACCATCACTCTAACTGATAGAAGTGGCCGAATAATTTGTACAAACAACATGCTTTATGCTGAGGGTCTGCCTTCCTTCTGTGAGCCTGGAATTTTGGTACATGCTGTGCCTACATCATCAGCTCCCAATCAGAAACCCTCGGGCACTGAGCTTCCCCAACAGCATTTCACACAATGAGCCGGCACAACTCATTGCTGGAGGGATCAAGTCGACTCCACTAGACAGGACACTTGGCGCTTCTCTTGGACCTTTCCCTTCCTTTGCCCACTGCTGGTTTGCTTTCTGTCCTCTTGCTGTAATAAATCTCAGCCATGAGGATGGCAATAAGCTGAGTCCTGTGAGTCCCCTAAGTGAATCATCGAAGGGTTCTTGGAAACTCCCAACACACATGAGTTTTTATCTTAGCTGGAAATTTTTATTAATCAGCAATGCGAATGAAAGGTTGTTGCTGAACCACGAAAGACACCAGGATTCTTGGCCTCCAGAGGAGAAGAATTCAATTCGGGGCCAGAGATGAGGCTTGAACGCTCAGAGATCTTGTGTAATAGAGTTTTATTAAAGTATAAAAGGGACAGAGAAAGCTTCTGACATAGACATCAGAAGGGGGATGGAGAGTGCCCCCTCACTAGTGTTAGCGGTGGAGTTATATACCTTTTAATTAGTTATTACAATGAATCAAAAGAACCTCTGGAGGTTGTAAAGATCTTACTAGACCCACTCTCATAATTCACATTTTAAGATAACAGGATTAGCCAGAAGGTTTTCAGGAAGGAGAAACTGTCCTCAAGCAGGATACATTGTTGTTGTATAATCCCTAGTACAGAGTTTAAACTGAGTTGTGTAATTGACTAAGACTAAGGAATGTAGACAAAAAATGTTTGTCCTTTCCTCCTCCTTGAGAATTCCAGAACCCTCTCTCCTTGGGGACCCCCGGACTTCTCATCAACCTGCCTAGGAATTGACTCTCTCACTAATAGCATCAGCATTTTACTGTCAAACATTCTGAATATGTCCCTGTCTATATAGATTTTATACACAAGTTCGGTTTTCTGTGTCAACTCCTTTAAGAGAAAGGCATAAAGAAAAGCCACAAAAACATTCAGTTTAGCTTTCCATCAAAAAGCCAAGAATATATTCCTTCCTTCCTATGCCAACCTGAGCACTATGATTTAGTGTGACTTTCTCAGGTATGAACCTTGGCCCTGATGAGTATTCCTGAGCAAGTTATTAAGTCTCACCTCCCTTTCTTCATCTACAAAATTAAAACAATAACAGTATCTATTTCCAAGGGAGTTGTAAAGATTAATGCATTCACATGGAAAGTATTTATTGCAACGGATGGCATAAAAAGCTGTATTTGTGTTGTAGTTATCACCTGGCCTTCAAACTCCAGATTTTTATTCTTTGGTGGCCTGAACTGGTTTAATAGTCTTACCTCTATATATTTCTGCTGCTAAGTCACTTCAGCCGTGTCCGACTCTGTGTGACCCCATAGATGGCAGCCCACCAGGCTCCCCCATCCCTGGGATTCTCCAGGCAAGAACACTGGAGCGGGTTGCCATTTCCTTCTCCAATGCATGAGAGTGAAAAGTGAAACAGAAGTTGCTCAGTTGTGTACGACTCTTAGCGACCCCATGGACTGCAGCCCACCAGGCTCCCCCATCCATGGGATTGTCCAGGCAAGAGTACTAGAGAGGGCTGCCATTGCTTCTCCAACCTCTGTATATTAGGTCTGATAAATTTTCTAAAACATAATACTAATCTTTTAAATTTAACTTACTTATAAAAAATGAAATTACAAAATGAAATATTCTAGTCTCAAAATGACAGAATTGGAAATTAAATCTGGGGAATAAACCCTATTTTAGCAGCAAGTTTGTGTACAATGCTCATCATTTCCTGAAAACAAGCTGAATTAATTGAGTTCATTTTACCTCTTCATTAACATACTCCCCAGGAAAATATTATACCAGATGAAACCTCTTTTTTAGATCAAGAGAAGGCACAGCACTTTTTTGTTTCACTTTGTTTTCACTGGAGTGAGATTAGTTTATAGCCTTGTGTTGGTTTCTGCTGTGCAGAGTGAATCAGCTGTCTGTGTGTGTGTGTGTGTGTGTGTGTGTGTGTGTGTGTGTATAGAATAGTGAACACATTCAAACTCACCATTGCAAAAGTACTGACAGTTGGTCTCTTTTCTTTCTTCTCATCTTTTTTACTGAAAAACCTAGCAACAGAATTACATGAAACTTTAAAAACTATGTAAATCTATATCCAATCAACGTAGAGCTTATATTTAGCAACCAGGACAAAGAAACATGTCTACAGTGTCATTAAAAAACAGGTTATAATATGATCCCATTTATAAAGTTTAAGTATGTTTACATATACCTAGAAATCTATACACAGGGTTATTACTGGGTGTTGAGATTTCTGTTGAGATTTCAAATTATTTTCTTCCTTGTGCCTTTGGTATTTCCTAATTTTCTATGATGAATACACAGAGACACACAAATTTGGAATTAGAAAAACTAACACTAAAAAAGAGAGCTTCCTGTCTTTCTTCTACTTAGAACTCACTCATGCTCCCCAGAGTTAATCCCTTTAATTATCATCTCAGTGACTTTAGCAACAGATAGTCTATCCTTCTATCTACCTAGATATTATCCTTCATCTACCTAGATATTATTCCTTTACTTCAGGGAGAGTAGTGGCAAACATGCAGGGCAGAAATTATCCTAAGAAAGAAACATAATTCAATCACTCTCCATGAGCAAATCTAATTCTGAAAAGATGTCTGGAGCCCTAAATTTAGGGCCATGGTGGCAATACACACAACCTAGAAAAAGCAGCATCAAAAAGGATGGTTTGTAAACTGAAAAAAAAAAAAAAAAAAAGAGCTGTCCTCAGGCAGAGAAAGGTCAATTATTTCGAGCACAGATTCAAAACTCTAACTAGTGTTCTTCTCTAACTGCCATCCAGCATATGGGAGCAACCTCCGCATCTGTATTTTCTTATTTCTAAAAGAAAGACTATCTCAGGGAAGAAGTACATTCTTTTTACACAGCTTTTCAAGTTCAAAAAGTAAATTCATCTGTGTCTTTGTTCTTTATGCTAAGCAAGGTCAAAGAGTTGAAGAAACTTCTAAAGAAAAAAAATCCAGAGTCTACTCCATATTTGGTTTTGGAGTGATGTTCCACTACTGAGAAACACACAAAATACATAAACATAACTCTTCAGATTTTGTTCTGCCCTATTCCCAGTAAAGGCACGGTTTCAGTACCCCTGGAATCAGGATGAGAGGAGAAAAATAGCCATACAGAATTGAGCTTTAGCTCTAAGCTTTTTATTTATTTTTTCATTCTCCAAAACTGCGGCTATTCTGAAGAATTTATAATGTTCCAGACACTGGCTAAGTAAACACTTCCCATACAAGACCTCATTTCATCTTTATCTCTGTGAGGCAGACACATTTTTATCCTTCCTTTACAGACAAGAGAACTGCAGGTGAGAAGAGTTAGCTCACTTGTCCAAGGTCACACAGAACGAAGCCAAGCTTTCCACGGAGAAGTCTA
Organism: Litocranius walleri; assembly: GCA_006410535.1. NCBI lineage: Eukaryota > Metazoa > Chordata > Mammalia > Artiodactyla > Bovidae > Litocranius > Litocranius walleri. The sequence continues at coordinate 45,737 of SJYG01001458.1, forward strand.
ACTCCCAGACACCAGGCTATCTGGTGCAGTCAGACTTCTGAGACTCTGCCCTGCCGAGAACACTGACTGTCACCCCTCTTAGAAGATTCATTTATCCCCATTTGCTCCAACACAGTGCTGACTAATATGAAGTTGCTTATAAAATCGCATCTTAATAAAGAATCTTTACAAATACAAATATGCCAAAGGGTACTCTTACCCAAGCATTATACCTATTCACATTATCAGCAAGTCACATGCTTCTTTATGACTCTGAATTAGAATATACAGTTTAAAAAACAAAGTCATAGAAAAAGGAAAGATTTGTGGTTTCTAGAGGGGGGAGACAGGATGAGAGAAAGCTGCTCCAAAGGTACAAACTTTCAGTTATAAGATAAGAGTGCTAGAGACGCAATGCGCCACAAGATGCCTACAGTTAACACTGCTACATGATAGAGATGAATCAGCTGTTAAGAGGGTGGATCCTAAAAGTTCTCATCACCATATTTGTAATTCAAACCATTATGCTATACACTGTAAACTTACAAGGTATTGTAGGTCAATTATAACTCAATAAAACTGGAAAAATACATAGCTTTATAAAAAACAGATTCACATCAGTAATGGTAAAGTGGCGTCACTCGGTCGTGTCTGATTCTTTGCAGCCCCTTTGCGGCCCCGTGGACTGTAGCCTACCAGGCTTCTCTATCCATGGGATTCTCAAGGCAAGAATACTGGAGTGGGTTACCATTTCCTTCTCCAGGGGATCGTCCCAACCCAGGGATCGAACCTGGGTCTCCCGCATCGGAGGCAGACGTTTTAACCTCTGAGCCACCAGGGGCACAGTTTAATAAGTTCCTTAACTAAAAAAAAAAAAAAAAATTCTAGTTTGAAAAAAAAGTTTGTAGACCATGACAGCAATCAAGAATAAAGTGACAGTACATGCAAGTTCAAAAGAAATATTGTTTTCAAAATATAGGCTCTTACAGGAAAATAAATAAGTAAATGTCCCACAAATATTTATTGAACACCTTTTTCATAAAGGCTTGAGAGGGAGGGGACATATGTATACCTACGGGTGATTCAGGTTTATGTTTGGCAGAAACCAACACAATACTGTAAAGCAATTGTCCTTCAATTGACAATAAATAAGTTTTTTAAAACTGAGGTCTAACTGACACACTGTATTAGTTTCAGGTGTACAAGAGAATGATTTGATATTTGTATATATTGGGAAATCATCATCACGAGTCTAGTTGACATCTGTCATCATACAAAATCACAGAATTTTCTTCCTTGTGATGAGAACTTTCAAGATTTTCTCTTAGCAACTTTCAAATATGCAATACAGTGTTATTGACTGGAGTCACACTGCTGTACATCATACCTCCATGACTTATTCTATAACTGGCACTTTGGACCTTTTGACCCCCTTCACCCGTTTTGTTCCCCTTTCCTCCACCTCTGGAAACCACCAATCTATCAAATAAATTTCTTTCCTTCCACAGAGCCTTAATACTTCTTATTTCAATGTCCCTAAGTGTTTGCGTATTTGTTTAAGGTACCAAGTTTAAAAACTTAAAAACAAAAAGGGATGTATCTACCTTCAACTCTATATAATCTATTTTATGAAAATTTATTATGAAAACCTTCAAACAAAAAGAATATTAATAATGACTACCCATTGAAAATTCACCTACATTCAACAACTGTGAACATTTTGACCATATTTTCTTTAATGCATAAGGAAGTTTGTAACTGTTCATCACCAAACTATTTGAAAATAAGCTGCAAAAATCATGGCACTTCACATGTTTTCCTACCATTATCACATACAATAGAATTAACAGCAATTTTGATATCAATCCACATTTAAAATTTCCAAGAATGGTTTCTATAGGTTTTTCCTTTTTAGAACTCTGCTGTAATTAAGGCTCATGTATTGTATGCGGTGGTTTCCTTTCTTTGTTGTTGTTTAGTCACTAAGCCGTGTCGGACTCTTTTGCCAGCCCATGGACCGTAGCCCCCAGGCTCCTCTGTCCATGGGATTTCCTAGGCAAGAATACTGGAGTGGGCAGGCTACCATTTCCTTCTCCATTAGTCTCTTTAGTCTCTTTTAAATCTAGAAATTCTTCTCCCTACCTGCTACTGCTGCTAAGTCACTTCAGTCATGTCCAACTCTGTGCGACTCCACAGACGGTAGCCCACCAGGCTCTCCCGTCCCTGAGATTCTCCAGGCAAGAACACTGGAAATATTGACTTTTTATAGAAACAAAAACAGGTGTCTTATAGAATGTCCCACATCTTGGATATGTCTGTTTCAATCTTTGTCCAAATTGTGCAGTAAGTATGAAATACAGATTTGAAGATGCATTGTAAAAGAGAATGCAAACTATCTCATTAATAATCCTCATTACATGTAGAAATGATAATAGGTTGAATATACCTGGATCCTTAAAATGTATTTCCAACATTAATTTCATCTGTTTCTTCTTACTTTTTAAAAGTTGACATTAGAAAATAATTACAAATGTGGTTTACATCGTATGTGGTTCCCATTATATTTCTATTGGACAGCATTAGTCTGAAAGCTTGTAAGTTAGATTCACTAAATGATTTTGCAAACATACTTCTTAGGTGGTGTCATGTCACTAACGCAGTCTATTCCAAGAGCCAGGCCAGGTATGATCACTTGGTTACGGTGACTAACTACACTATCTTTCCACCAGAAAAAAATCACATTTTCCTTTTTCCAATTAAGAATTGTGGCTAATTCGTAGATTCAACCTTTCTCTGAGTGGTTTAGGATCCATTAACAACCCTTGCCTGAACCAATTATAACAATGCAGGTTTCAACATTTTTCTGTGAAGAAGGTTCTCCCTCTCTCTCCCCCCGCCTTAGTTTTCCTCCCCCCTCAGAATTTTATTTAAAAAATTAATTTACTCAGTATTTCACAATCAAGTACAGTCATTATTCTTGTTGATGCTCAACCTGTCCCAGATGTGGGCCAGTGAAAGCCCCTTCAATCCAGCTGCTGTGTCCTTTTTGATAATTGCCCTCTGCCTCTTGTTTTCAGCTACCACTAGATACTCCAAGCTCGGCCTCAACTGGCATTAACCCTTTCTCTGTTGGGTGCAGATTCCCTTTTTGTAAGGAAACATAATGAGAAACTAAGATTGACATTGAGTGTGATCTCAATGGACAGAAACTGACCTATTTTAAAGAAAAAATCATGAAATCAGATTCAACATTGTTTTTGAAAAGTCTACTTAATGTCCACACTTGTATTTCTTTTCTCTTACACTGAAAAGCTTGTTTTCTAACAATAATAACTTTACTAATTTAAGTTTACCATTTATTACTAACAGAGCTGAGTGAAATTAAAAATTTCCTGTACAGATACTGCACTGTGATCAAAATTTGCTTAACATAATTACTTTTCTTATGTGATTACAGAACCAATACTATACACAGGATAATTTTACACCATTCTAATAATTCTTTGCTAGTACACTGGTCTCACAATTACTTCTACCAGAGTCAGATACCCATTGCCTTAAAAAGAAAAAAAGAATACTTAAAAGTAGTTGTGGCCTTCTGTCCCATCTGCTGCGTGCTACTAACACGCAATGTTTATGTGACTGTTTTACCAGAAGGAACACACTGGACCCCAAAGCAGGCTCGCGGACGATCAACATCACACGTAGAGCAGATTATAAAACACGGGAAAGGAAATGAACCTTGGCCTGTGTGGGACCAGAAAGCTGAGGAAGAAGCTCACCGTGCAAATGCTGGGCTCAACTCAAGCCAGCGAACCTCCGCAAGTGCCTGCATTTAAGATACAAAAACCCATCACCACCACCATCATCAGCTCCTTTAATTCAGAGTTGGAGGCCGGAAACAAATCTCCCAAGTTTCTCAAACCACATAAAGTATGAAAGTGAAACAAACTACCTTTTTTTGTCCCTTTTCAAGAAATTTCCCCCCACTGCTCTTCCATTGCGGCCGTCTTCAAGATCCATCGCGACCTGAGAAGCAACCACAGCCAATCAGTCGAACGTTAAGATCCTCAGAAGGCTGAGGTGAAACTGAACTTTACTGCAACTCGCCCAAATGCTTCAGCGGCTCGTGGCCGCGAGGCTCGCCGCAGGGACATGCCTCAGCGCCAGGCAGCCAGCCTCCGCACGCGAGCCCAGGGGCAGGGCGGCGGCCCGGCCCGGACTTTGCCCGCCTCCACCGCGGCTCTCCCTCCCGGTTCCCCACGCCATCCTTCTGCCCGCGGGCTCAGAGCCCGGCTGCCCGCTCAGCGCTGGCTCTGTGGGCTCGCGGCGGCAGACTCCAGGACGCCTCAAGAGCTCCCCGACTGAGAATAAGTCTCACCCCTTTAAGCCCCCGTGGACTTGCCAACTGGCATCTCCCCTTCCCTCTCCTCGAAGCCCTCCGTCCCAGGAGACCCAACTCAGGAAATGAGAGAGCCCACCCATCCTCCCCCCGAACCCTCTCCGTCGAGTCCCCAGCTTCCCGCGCCTACCTCGGGCTTTCCCTCGGAATGTACACTAAGGCGTGAATCTTTGAAGAAGAGATTCAGACTCCAGCGGAAAGGCGCGGCGGACGCCAACAGCGGCCTCGGCTGCTGTGAGTCTTGAAGAGCCGCTGCTCGAACGCGCCCCGACTTCCCGTGGCCCGGGGAGCAGGGAGCCGAGAACTTGCGCAAAGCCCGCGCCCGGTGCTCTGCGCTCGGCCAATCAGCCGCAGGCTCGGGACAGCTCCCGGCAGGGTCTATCGAATCCCGATTGCGCCAAGTTACGACACAGGTTGGAATTAGGGGAGGAATGTCCTCTTCTCTTGCTCCTCAGTAAAAGGGCGAGCAAGGGAACGCTTATCAGCTGAATCACCGAGGGCTGTTACGTTTAGAGAGCCCTTGTCTGTACATGCCCACGAAATTATGAATATATAGATATAAATGTCACTATACAATTCGCTTCTTGTGACTCGAGTAGATAAGAGAAATTTTCTTTGATATCGCATTCAATATATTCTAATAAAACAATATCCGGCTTTGCCCATTCTGTAGGTTATTCCTTCCGCTCTATTTTGTTTTTCATTAGATTACACACCGTTTGTTGTTGTTTTTTTTTCTTTAAGTCATATATTTTTGTCTTTATAACAACAAATTAAAGATACGGTGAAAAAATAAAATTCCCTTCCAAGCAGCATTTTTTAAAAGGACAGGTGAATTTTTTCTGCAAGTGTTTTCTTCACTATGTTTGACAGTTTCTAAGGTGTATATGTTTATCCTTTATTTGAAGAGACATACAAATGGTCTTCCTGGGTGGCTCAGATGGGAAAGAACCTACCTGCAATGCAGGAGATGGAGTTCGAATCCTGGGTGGGGAAGATCCCCTCGAGAAGAAAATGGCAACCCACCCCAGTATTCTTGCCTAGAGAATTCCATGGTTAGAGGAGCCAGGTTGACTGCAGCCCACGGGTTGCAGAGTCGGACATGACTGAGCAAGTAACACTTTCTGCTTCAAGAAATATATGGGAAGATTTTTTTTTTCTTAAACATATAAATCGAAATGGACATTTCAAGATAGAAATGTATGTAAAAGAGTGTAATATTTTGGGGTTTTAGCCATGAGATGAATGCCCTGTTTTTCTCAAGGCATTTTAAAACATATTTTGTTTGGATTCTAAAAGTATTGTGTATTTTAACATGTTGCTTTAGTTGTAATTTAATGCCATATCTACTGTTAGCATTTACAGGTTTTTCTGGTCCTCTCTTATCCTCAAATTGATGAAAAGTGCAATTGTGAAGACAATTCAAATTCATAGAGCAGCGTTAACTCACATCAGAGCTTTTCATACTTGTCAACCCAGGGGAAATGGATGTTTTTGTAACTTTTGTCTGCTTTCTCTGACTTAGAGGAGTTACCTCTCAGCTCACTGCAAAAGTCTAAAAGAAGAAAATCTTTGTAGTTTTTACTGCATAGTGTATTTTCTGTACTTTAAGTAACATATTTCAAAGCTGTAACTTTTTTTCCATCTTTTATTCCAGATTTTCTTTGCCTTTATTTTTTTTTTAACTTAGCTATACAAGTTTCTTTCTTTACAAACTGTTAATTAGCCTTTCTAACAGACCACTCATATTCCTCTGCGTTCTAACTGAAAATGTGTGTGTACAGCATCAACCCAATCATTTAAAGGCTTAACACCAACACTTTATTCCTCCTGGGGCAAATGTATAAGGCTTTCCTCTTTCTCCCGTGTATTTTTCATCTGATTCATGCTTCTGCTGTTTTTTCCTGCTTTTGTTTTACCTTGTCCCTCATTTAGTTTATGTGATCTTGTCATATATTCAATATTTTATGTATCCTTGAAAAATGCCCTATATCCTCCTAAAACAATGCAGGATTTTTTTAAAATTCAATTATAGTTGATTGTCAATGTTGTGTTAGTTTCAGGTGTGCAGCAAAGTGATTCAGTGTTATATATATTTTTTCTTTTTTAGATTCTTTTTCATTATGGATTATTACAAGATATAGAATATAGTTCCCTGTGCTATACAGTAATTTCTTGTTATTTATTTTATATATAGTACTGTGTATATGTGATTCCCAAACTCCTAATTATCTCCTGCTCCCTTTTCCCTTTGGTAACTAAAAGTTTGTTTTCTATGTCTGCAACTCTATTTCTGTTTGGTAAATAAGTCATTTTTATCAGTTTTTTAGATTCCACATAAAATTGATGCTATATGATATTTGTCTTTCTCCCTCTGCTTACTTAGTATGATCATCTCTAGGTATATACATATTGCTGCAAATGGCATTATTTCATTCTTTTTTATGGCTGAGTAACAGGATATTTTTTAAAGTAGAACATATATTTTGTTGATTGCACTCTTTCTACAGGCTTGAGCTTCAAGTGATAATCCCTATCAAGGAGTACGTGGTTTAAGGATCAGAATAGCCCACAGAATTTTCAATAAAGCTCTTATACACACACACACACATATATATATGAATATAAGTTGTTTTGCTCCACTGGCATGAAGATATGGATATAAAATACAATGGATGGTTCTAGCTACCCCCAAACCATAACCGTTGATTTTAAAGACTCTGACTCCTGTCTCACATTACTGCCAGCCATTCCTGGTAATATTGAACAGCTGGACTAGGCACTTCCACTATGAATCTCATTAACTTCCAGTGAAACCCTTTGGAAAGCAACCCCTTTGCAAGTCTTGACTCATACCCCTTCATTCAAGCAGACATTTTTCCTTCTTGAAGTGTGCTTCCCCATAATCTGTACCTTCGTGTCTTCCACTGGCATGTAGTCCTTTCACAGGCTTTAATGTACTCTCCCAACATTCAAGATTAGCATCCCTGCCACAGTTTATTACATACCTGTGGGAATAATAGTACATACCTATGGGACTAATAACAACTAGCATTGACTAAGCACTGGCTGTGTGCCAGGGACTATCCAAAGTATTTGAAAGAGATTAAATCATTTAATCCTCACAATTATCCTCTGACATGTGTAATTTTATTGTTACTCCCATTTTACAGTCGCAGAAACTGAGGTTTGACATCATGTGCCCAAAGTCACACAACTGGTACACAGCTGACCCAGGACTTGAAAGCAATCCAGCTCCCAGCCCTCATAACTACACTCTTAACCACTTGCCTACAATGGTACGCTATTATAGTACACTCTCCTACACTGCCTTTTCAAGCCCCGTGAAACATTTTCATCTTATGACTCTATCTTAGAAATCACGCAATGGCTCCTTACCACCAACTGTATCGTGTCTGAGAGTTTCCACTTGACTCTTAAGGGCTGTAACACACAATGTCTCTCTGACTGTCTTCATCCACCTCACTTCCTTACGTTGTCTCCCTCAACCCCAACACATACATGAGTGTTCACTCCATTTTAGCCCAACTCACCTCAGATGATTTGCTTTTTTTCTCTCTGTGCCTTTCCACATGTAAATCTTTAATTTATAGCAATTTTCTTTTTCAGTACCAAACTCCACAAACGACTCGAACTTAGATTCAACTACTGCATGTATGCTAAGTCGCTTCAGTCACGTGTGACTCTTAAATGACCATATGGACTGTTGCCTGCCAGACTGCTCAGTCCATGGGATTTCTCAGGCAAGAATACTGAAGTGGGTTGCCATGCCCTCCTCCAAGGGATCTTCACAACCCGATGGAACCTACATCTTGGGTCTCGTGCATTGGCAGGTGGGGTCTTTACCACTAGCACCACCTGGGAAGCCCTTTCGCTGTCAAAGTTTGAACAATTCATAATTTACTTAACTTTTCAGTCCTTGAGTTGCCTCTTTGGTAAAAGGAGGTAATAATGATACCTTATAAAGTTATTGCAAGATTAAGTGATTTGTGTATTGAAAGGGTTTCTACAGTGCCTGAAACACATTGAGCACTCAGTAGTTGTTCTATATTAGTAATAAACCCCCTTCTCAGTCTATTGTTGCCCCTCCTTGCTATGCTTCACCACTCACATATGTAGCTACACATATGTATTCTCTGTTACTTTCAACAGGCTTTCCAGGTGACTCTGGTAAAAATCTGCCTGCCAGTGAAGGAGACACGGGTTTGATCCTTGGGTTGGGAAGATCGCCTGGAGAAGGAAATGGTAACCCACTCCAGTATTGTTGCCTGGGAAATCCCATGGACAGAGGAGCCTAGTGAGCTACATTCCCCGGGGTCACAAAAGACTAGGACAGGACCGAGCCACTAAACAATAACAAGACTTTCAAGTCATAGAGGAGCTAAATTATAGTGATAGACGGTATAAACATTAAATTCTGCCTTCAGGGAGATTGTAGATTGTTTTATTCATAGAAGTTCTTCTGGCCCAAATAGACTGGGATTGTGTGTTTTATTATGTGGTTGTGTTGCAGTTCATAGAGTGCTGAAAAGTACAATGTTTGGATTCTAAAAGTATTGTGTATTTTAACATGTTGCTTTAGTTGTAATTTAATGCCATATCTACTGTTACCATTTCCAGGTTTTTCTGGTCCTCTCTTATTCTCAAATTGATGAAAACTAAGTGCAACTGTGTAGACAATTCAAATTCATAAAGCAGTGTTAACTCACATCAGAGCTTTTCATACTTGTCAACACAGGGGAAATGGATGTTTTTGTAACTTTTGTCTGCTTTCTCTGACTTAGAGGAGTTACCTCTCAGTTCACTGCAAAAGTTTAAAAGAAGAAAATCTTTGTAGTTTTTACTGCATAGTGTATTTTCTGTACTTTAAGTAACTCATATTTCAAAGCTGTAATTTTCTTTCCATCTTTTATTCCAGATTTTCTTTGCCTTAATTTTTTTTTTCACTTAGCTATACAATTAGGTTTCTTTCTTTACAAACTGTTAATTAGCCTTTCTAACAGACCACTCATATTCCTCTGTGTTCTAATTGAAAATATGTGTGTACAGCATCAGCCCAACCATTTAAAGGCTTAACACCAACCCTTTGTTCCACCTCAGGCAAATGTATAAGGCTTTCCCCTTTCTCCCATGTATTTTTCATCTGATTCATGCTTCTGCTCTTTTTTTCCACTTTTGTTTTACCTTGTCCCTCATTTAGTTTATGTGATCTTGTCATATATTCAATATTTTATGTATCCTTGAAAAATGCCCTATATCCTCCTTAAAACAATGCAGGATTTTTTTTTTAATTCAAGTATAGTTGATTGTCAATGTTGTGTTAGTTTCAGGTGTGCAGCAAAGTGATTCAGTTTTATATATATATATTTTCTTTTTTAGATTCTTTTTCATTATGGATTATTACAAGATATAGAATATAGTTCCCTGTGCTATACAGTAATTTCTTGTTATTTATTTTATATCTAACACTATGTATATGTGATTCCCAAACTCCTAACTATCTCCTGCTCCCTTTTCCCTTTGGTAACTAAAAGTTTGTTTTCTATGTCTGCAACTCTATTTCTGTTTTGTAAATAAGTCATTTTTATCAGTTTTTTAGATTCCACATAAAATTGATGTCATATGATATTTGTCTTTCTCCCTCTGCTTACTTAGTATGATCATCTCTAGGTATATACATATTGCTGCAAATGGCATTATTTCATTCTTTTTTATGGCTGAGTAACAGGATATTTTTTAAAGTAGAACATATATTTTGTTGATTGCACTCTATCTACAGGCTTGAGCTTCAGGTGATAATCTCTATCAAGGAGTACGTGGTTTAAGGATCAGAACAGCCCACAGAATTTTCAACAAAGTTCTTATACACATGCACACATATATATATATATGTATATAAGTTGTTTTGCTCCACTGGCATGAAGATATGGATATAAAATACAATGGACCTAAAACAATGGATGGTTCTAGCTACTCCCAAGCCATAACCATTGATTTTAAAGACTCTGACTCCTGTCTCACATTACTGCCAGCCATTCCTGGTAATATGGAACAGCTGGACTAGGCACTTCCACTATGAATCTCATTAACTTCCGGTGAAACCCATTGGAAAGCAACCTCTTTGCAAGTCTTGACTCATACCCCTTCATTCAAGCAGACATTTTTCCTTCTTGAAGTGTGCTTCCCCATAATCTGTACCTTCGTGTCTTCCACTGGCATGTAGTCCTTTCACAGGCTTTAATGTACTCTCCCAACATTCAAGATTAGCATCCCTGCCACAGTTTATTACATACCTGTGGGAATAATAGTACATACCTATGGGAGTAATAATAAATAGCATTGACTAGGCACTGGCTGTGTGCCAGGGACTATCCAAAGTATTTGAAAGAGATTAAATCATTTAATCCTCACAATTATCCTCTGACATGTGTAATTTTATTGTTACTCCCATTTTACAGTCACAGAAACTGAGGTTTGACATCACGTGCCCAAAGTCACACAACTGGTACGCAGCTGACCCAGGACTTGAAAGCAATCCAGCTCCCAGCCCTCATAACTACACTCTTAACCACTTGCCTACAATGGTACGCTATTATAGTACACTCTCCTACACTGCCTTTTCAAGCCCCGTGAAACATTTTCATCTTATGACTCTTAGAAATCACGCAATGGCTCCTTACCACCAACTGTATCGTGTCTGAGAGTTTCTACTTGACTCTTAAGGGCTGTAACACACAATGTCTCTCTGACTGTCTTCATCCACCTCACTTCCTTACGTTGTCTCCCTCAACCCCAACACATACATGAGTGTTCACTCCATTTTGGCCAAACTGACCTCAGATGATTTGCTTTTTTTCTCTCTGTGCCTTTCCACATGTAAATCTTTAATTTATAGCAATTTTCTGTTTCAGTACCAAACTCCACAAACGACTCGAACTTAGATTCAACTACTGCATGTATGCTAAGTCGCTTCAGTCACGTGTGACTCTTAAATGACCATATGGACTGTTGCCTGCCAGACTGCTCAGTCCATGGGATTTCTCAGGCAAGAATACTGGAGTGGGTTGCCATGCCCTCCTCCAAGGGATCTTCACAACCCGATGGAACCTACATCTTGGGTCTCGTGCATTGGCAGGTGGGGTCTTTACCACTAACACCACCTGGGAAGCCCTTTCGCTGTGAAAGTTTGAACAATTCATAATTTACTTAACTTTTCAGTCCTTGAGTTGTCTCTTTGGTAAAAGGAGGTAATAATGATACCTTGTAAAGTTATTGCAAGGTTAAGTGATTTGTGTATTGAAAGGGTTTCTACAGTGCCTGAAACACATTGAGCACTCAGTAATTGTTCTATATTAGTAATAAACCCCCTTCTCAGTCTATTGTTGCCCTTCCTTGCTATGCTTCACCACTCACATATGTAGCTACACATATGTATTCTCTGTTACTTTCAACAGGCTTTCCAGGTGACTCTGGTAAAAATCTGCCTGCCAGTGAAGGAGACACGGGTTTGATCCTTGGGTTGGGAAGATCGCCTGGAGAAGGAAATGGTAACCCACTCCAGTATTATTGCCTGGGAAATCCCATGGACAGAGGAGCCTAGTGGGCTACATTCCCCGGGGTCACAAAAGACTAGGACACGACCGAGCCACTAAACAATAACAAGACTTTCAAGTCATAGAGGAGCTAAATTATAGTGATAGACGGTATAAACATTAAATTCTGCCTTCAGGGAGATTGTAGATTGTTTTATTCATAGAAGTTCTTCTGGCCCAAATAGACTGGGATTGTGTGTTTTATTATGTGGTTGTGTTGCAGTTCATAGAGTGCTGAAAAGTACAATTCTTGTAGTACTGTACTGTCTGTGGTAGAGGTACCATAAATGCCATTGTCAGCATCAGTTCAGTTCAGTCGCTCAGTCGTGTGCAACTCGGCGACCCCATGAATCGCAGCACACGAGGCCTCCCTGTCCATCACCAACTCCCGGAGTTCACTCAGACTCACGTCCATTGAGTCAGTGATGCCATCCAGCCATCTCATCCTCGGTCGCCCCCTTCTCCTCCTGCCCCCAATCCCTCCCAGAATCAGAGTCTTTTCCAACGAGTAAACTCTTTGCATGAGGTGACCAAAGTATTGGAGTTTCAGCTTCAGCATCATTCCTTCCAAAGAACACCAGGACTGATCTCCTTCAGAATAGACTGGTTGGATCTCCCTGAAGTCCAAGAGACTCTCAAGAGTCTTCTCCAGTACCACAGTTCAAAAGCATCAATTCATCAGCGCTCAGCTTTCTTCGCAGTCCAACACTCACATCCATACATGACCAATGGAAAAACCACAGCCTTGACTAGACAGACCTTTGTTGACGAAGTAATGTCTCTGGTTTTGAATATGCTATCTAGGTTGGTCATAAGTTTTCTTCCAAGGAGTGTCTTTTAATTTCATGGCTGCAATCACCATCTGCAGTGATTTTGGAGCCCAAAAAATTAAAGTCTGACACTGTTTCCACTGTTTCCCTATCTATTTCCCATGAAGTGATGGGACCAGATGCTATGATCTTCATTTTCTGAATGTTGAGCTTTAAGCCAACTTTTGCACTCTCCTCTTTGACTTTCATCAAGAGGCTTTTGAGTTCCTCTTCACTTTCTGCCATAAGGGTGGTCCCATAAGGGAGTCTGAGTGAACTCTGGGAGTTGGTGATGGACAGGGAGGCCTGGCGTGCTGCGATTCATGGGGTCGCAAAGAGTCGGACACGACTGAGTGACTGAACTGAACTGAACTGAGAATATTGGAAGTTCTCCGTGTTACCTGCTTTAGCCAGTTAATTTTGCCCCTCACTAAATATGGCCGTTTATGCCTTAATAAGCATCAAACCCCACTGAAACTGAAACGTGGATAACAGTAACTGGCATCCTGAAATCTTTTTCTTATGGCCATCTCTTGCTCTACACAAAACACCACTTTTTCTATTGTAAAAATAATCCACTTTTTTATTAGCTGTGCCAAGCAGCTTATGGGAATCTTGGTTCTCCTCTGAATCAGAGATTGACCTGAACCCCTATGCAGTGGAAGTACTGAGTCCCAGCTATTGGACAACTGGGGAATTCTCTACGCTTTTATTATAGGAAATCTGTAAAATACAGAAAAGCTTAAAGAAAAAACTGACATAACTTTCATCACTGAAAAACAACCATTCTTCACTTTTTGATGTATTTCCTTCTAATATTACATCAATTAATTTCTTTTACCCTAGTTAAATCATGCTGTCATAATTTTCCCCTGTCCTTTTCTTTGCATATTAATGTAGGTATTTTCCAATGTTATTGCAAATTCTTTGAAGGAACCTTTTTCCTTTTTTAAACAATTACTTTCATGCAAGTATAGCTGCTGTACCATATTATAGGTGTACAATATAGTGATTCACAATTTCAAAGGTTATAATAATTATAAAATCTTGGCTATATTCCATGTGTTGTTCAAATATACCCTTGTGGCTTATTCTATACCTAATAGTTAGTTCTTCTTCATCCCATATCACTATACTCCTCCCCACACTGGTAACCACTAATTTGTTCTCTTATTATCTGTGAGTTGGCTTCATTTTTGTTATATTCACTGGTTTGTTATATTTTTTAGATTTCACATGTAATTTTTTAATTACATGATATATGATTCCATATATCATACAGTATTTCTCTTTCTCTGAGTGGGCATTCTTGTCTTGTTCCTGATCTTAGAGGAAATACTTTTAGCTTTTTACTGTTGAGTATGAAGTTCACAGTACATTTTATGTATTTTCTTTGAATGAATGCATCATAGTTTTCTCAGTCATTTATATGTGGCTATGTATTTAGGTTACCTCTCTTTTTTCACTGTTATCAAATAAGGCAGCAATGAACATCTTTGTGCCTGACATTTTTCCTGTTCTTTGGACTATATTTTTAGAACAGAATTCCTAAAATTGGATTGAGTCAAACATTTAAAGTATATATTGCCTAACATTGTTCCTTATTCATCTTAATAATTTTCACTTCTCACCTAGTTTACTTCACTCTTGTGAATACTTGATAGTCTCATTTTTCAAAATATCTTTGCTGTTTGAATTTCTTTGTACTGTGAGTGTGAACATTTCACTCTATCCTACTTTCTTGACCAGAGTACTATTGCTTTTTTGTGTGTGAATTATCTATTTGTGTACTTTGCCCAGTTCTATTTGGGCTTTTGAATTTTCTTCTACACTTACATGTACCATTTAAATATTAACAATATTAATCCATCATGATATTTACAATGAAGAGCTATTTGATTAGTTGTTATCTCTAAATCTAAATTTATTCAAGATAAGTTTTGCCTTCTTTTTAGTTTTATTTCAAATAATTATTTATATTTTCCATATGATTATTTACTTTCAGTGATCATCACTGGTCCTTTTCAGACACTTGTATTCTTGTATTTAATTTTTATTCCTGACATTCCATTCATCATCTTTACTAGGCTATCTGGGTAATAATACTACTTACTCAACACCAAACACTTTTCAAGTCTTACCCAATCTACTTCTTACAAAAACCTTAGGTGGATTCTACTACTGTCTCAATTTTAACAATGCACAAATCAAGCATGGAGTAACCTGTCCAAAATGATTCAGTCAATAAATGATGAAATTAAAATTTGAAGCCTCCTAAGCTTCATTTCAGGGCTTCCTTTGTCATTCAGTGGTAAAGAATCCCCTGGAAAAGGAAATGGCAACTGACTCTAGTGTTCTTGACTGGGAAATCCCATGGATGTAGGAGCCTGGTGGGCTACAGTCCATGGGGTCACAAGAGTCAGATAGGACTTAGCAACTAAACCACCCACCACCAAGCTTCACTTCATTCTCATCTTTCCCTTCTTCTTACTGCCTTATTCCCTCTCCTATTAATCCTGTGATTTACTTTAAAAATCTTCTTGTGCTATTATGGTAGATTTATTTTCATAGAAGACAGTGATTTATTCAGAGGGATGATTCGCTACTGGAGTATTCAAGATGCTACGAGAGGTGGATAAAGGTTATAGAACTCTCAAAGCACTGACTTGAGCAATTGATCTACTGGTCTAACTTCTATAAAGCTGTCTCTGAGATAAGACTCAGTACTTAACAGATTCAACAAGCTTGTGTTGAATCTTTATCTAAGGTGCTGTGTTATTAAAATATAAACAGAAATTTCTGGGACCTCCTTGGTGGTCCAGGGGCAGCCTCTGTGCTTCCATTGCAAGGGGCGCTGGTTCTGTCCTTGTTTGGGGAACTAAGATCCTACATGACTTGTAGTGTGGCAAAAAAAAAAAAGAGAGAGAGAGAAAGAAATTCCTAATCATATAAAAAGTAATAATAAATACCAAATGAGGGACACAGATAATTAGCAGTAGGATGAGGGTGGGTAAGAGTCACTTCTGGCTAGTATAGACAGAGAAGGATACACAGAAGAGTAGAATTCAGACTTCTATTTGTCATTGACTTGGCTACATGGCTTGGGCTTCCCTGGTGGCTCAGCTGGTAAAGGATCCACCTGCAATGCGGGACACAGATTCCCTGGAGAAGGAACGGCTACACTCCAGAATTCTGGCCTGGAGAATTCCAGGGACTGTATAGACCATGGAGTCACAAGGAGTCAGACACGACTGAGCGACTTTCACTTTGGATACGTGGCTTAATCACTTAGTTTTAGAATAAGTCAATTTGTTATCTTCTGATCACCATTTCACCCAAGTCAAGGCTGTTGCATCCATTGGTTAAACAATGTCAAGAGAAATAAACTCTTTGGCGAGCAATATGCTTACGTGAAGAGTTTTGCTTTTTTAAAGTGCATGTGTGCATAGAAGCAATCTGATTTAATCCAGCGTGAATTCAGGTACAGTCATTCAATGTCCCCTGTCATCAAGATAGTCATACATCCTTTGTACATAAAATTAATTACACACAAATGGGTGGAGGGTGTGTGGATCCTTGACTGTTGTTGCCACAGCTGTCATCTGTCTTGCTCTTAAGACTGAAACTTCCGGTGTGTTCTTTCTCTGGCTCAGGTCAGCAGAGTTCATTAGTGTGAATTTGCATTCCTTTTTTAAGAATATTGAATCTTCAATTCACACTCAGATTGGCTAAATAGAAGTAGGAGAAATAGGAAAATGAATTATTGGAGAGACCAGGGAAAGAAATACATAGGATTTACCACAAAAGAGTCATGGGAAGAAGAACCTCCTGAAAAATAAAAAAATCTCTTCTTAGGAGAAGAAGGAAAGTAGATGAGAGGATAAAAAATAAATTATAAGAGTAGCTTGAAAAGGTAGTGAAGGGTTGAGGGAGCTAGGATATAAACAGTCATCTAAATATACAACCAGAGAGCCTGGACATTCTTCAGAACCCGTTTTTAGTCAGTGCTTGTTGGTTGATAAAAACACATGTAATGGATTTTCTATTAATGGCAGAATGTAAAACTTCTGAAAATTCTACATTAAAGAAATAAAAACATTTATTAATAACACATTTACAGAAATTAAAATGCAAGGAGTTGGAATTAAGATTCATTTGTGAATAGTTTAATAGGCTGTAAGATAAAGTAAAGTAAATAAAAGTAGTTAAAATGCTGGTGGTGCCACATCTAATATTTAATTTTTCCCTCCCCATACCATCTCTCTGGGTCATCCCAGTGCACCAGCCCCAAGCACCTTGTATCCTGCATCGAATCTAGACTGGCGATTCATTTCTTATATGATATTATACATGTTTCAATGCCATTCTCCCAAATCATCCCACTCTCTCCCTCTCCCACAGAGCCCAAAAGACTGTTCTATACATCTGTGTCTCTTTTGCTGTCTTGCATACAGGGTTATCGTTACCATCTTTCTAAATTCCTAAATGACTCTATTTTCAACAACATGGATGGTTGTTACACTAAGGGCATTATTGAGGGTGTTATGCTAAGTGAACTGAGTCAGCCAGAGAAAGATAGATACAATCTGATCTCACTTATCTGTGGAACTTAAAAACAAAAACAAAATAAGCTCATAGATCCAGAGAATAGACTGGTGGTAGCCAGTGGTGGGAAGTGGGAGTGGGACAAATGGCTGAAGAGAGTCAAAGGTACAACTTTTCAGTTATAAAATAAATAAGTCATGAAGATGTAATGTACAGCATGAAGTTAACCATACTGAATATCATATTTAAAAGTTGCTTAGAGAGTATTGGCTGCCATGGCGGACAAGAAGAGCTACCCTGGCTCGAGGGCAGGGGTGGTGGCCGAGAGGAGCTACCCCACATCAAAGGTAAGGAGCAGTGGCTGCGTTTTGCTGGAGCAGCCGTGAAGAGAGACCCACAAGTCCAAGGTAAGAGAAACCCAAGTAAGACAGTAGGCAATGAGAGAGGGGATCAGAGGGCAGACACACTGAAACCACCATCACAGACAACTAGCCAATCTGATCGCACAGACCACAGCCTTGTCTAACTCAATGAAACTAAGCCATGCCGTATGGGGCCACCCAAGATGGATGGGTCATGGTGGAGAGGTATGACAGAATGTGGTCCACTGGAGAAGGGAATGGAAAACCACTTCAGTATTCTTGCCTTGAGAACTCCATGAACAGTATGAAAAGGCAAAAAGATAGGACACTGAAAGATGAACTCCCCAGGTCAGTACATGCCCAATATGCTACTGGAGATCAGTGGAGAAATAACTCCAGAAAGAATGAAGGGATGGAGCCAAAGCAAAAACAACACCCAGTTGTGAATGGGACTGGTGATGGAAGCAGGGTTCAATGCTATAAAGAGCAATACTGCATAGGAACCTGGAACGTTAGGTCCATGAATCAAGGCAAACTGGAAGTGGTCAAACAGGAGATGATAAGAGTGAACTTCAACATTCTAGGAATCAGTGAACTAAGATGGACTGGAATGGGTGAATTTCACTCAGATGACCATTATATCTACTACTGTGGGCAAGAATCCCTTAGGAGAAATGGAGTAGCCCTCATAGTTAACAAAAGAGTCCGAAATGCAATACTTGGATGTAATCTCAAAAACGGCAGAATGATCTCTGTTAATTTCCAAGGCAAACCATGCAATATCACAGTAATTGAACCCAGGGATCAAACCCAGGTCTACCACATTGCTGGCAGATTCTTTATCATTTGAGTCACCAGGGAAGCCCAAAACTAATACAATAATGTGTATCAATTATATCTCAACAAAAAGATAGAGTTTTTTGGTAGAGCCTCACATACTAGTTTTGCTTGACATTGAGTGGAAAGGTATGTTTCAGGAAAGGTTAATGTTATTTTGAATGGCAAACAGTTTCAAAGAAACTAGGGAAACTGAAAGCATCATTACTAACAAAGCTAAAGGAGGTGATGGTATTCCAGTTGAGCTATCTCAGATCCTGAAAGATGATGCTGTGAAAGTGCTGCAGTCAATATGCCAGCAAATGTGGAAAACTCAGCAGTAGCCACAGGACTGGAGAAGGTCAGTTTTCACTCCAATTCCAAAGAAATGCAATGCCAAAAATGCTCAAACTACCGCACAATTGCACTCATCTCACACGCCACTAAAGTAATGCTCAAAATTCTCCAAGCCAGACTTCAGCAATACGTGAACCATGAACTTCCAGATGTTGAAACTGGTTGTAGAAAAGGCAGAGGAACCAGAGATAAAATTGCCAACATCTGCTGGATCATGGAAAAAGCAAGAGAGTTCCAGAAAAACATCTATTTCTGCTTTGTTGACTATGCCCAAGCCTTTGACTGTGTGGATCACAATAAACTGTGGACAATCCTGAAAGAGATGGGAATACCAGACCACCTAACCTGCCTCTTGAGAAACCTGTATGCAGGTCAGGAAGCAACAGTTAGAACTGGACATAGAACAACAGACTGGTTTCAGATAAGAAAAGGAGTATGACAGTTCAGTTCAGTTTAGTTGCTCAGTCATGTCCGACTCTTTGCGACCCCATGAATCGCAGCACGCCAGGCCTCCCTGTTCATCACCATCTCTCAGAGTTCACTCAGACTCACGTCCATCGAGTCTGTGATGCCATCCAGCCATCTCATCCTCGGTCGTCCCCTTCTTCTCCTGTCCCCAATCCCTCCCAGAATCAAAGTCTTTTCCAATGAGTCAACTCTTCGCATGAGGTGGCCAAAGTACTGGAGTTTCAGCTTTAGCGTCATTCCTTCCAAAGAAATCCCAGGGTTGATCTCCTTCGGAATGGACTGGTTGGATCTCCTTGCAGTCCAAGGGACTCTCAAGAGTCTTCTCCAGCACCACAGTTCAAAAGCATCAATTCTTCGGCGCTCAACCTTCTTCACAGTCCAACTCTCACATCCATACATGGCCACAGGAAAAACCATAGATGCGTTCAGTTTTAGGGTTTTTATAGAGTCTCTTATTTTCTGTTTATTTTTCATTTTTGGCCTCTTAAAGATTTCTTTGAGTATTTTCCTTATGTGTTTGCTATGTTTAGAAGTGTATTTATTATATTTTATCTAGTATTTCTACTTTTGTGTTGGGAGGAGAGAAGCTTTTCCTTAAGTTCCTGCTTTCCATTCTAAGGACAAATTTTTGCTGTCTCTAAAGAGAGTTCCAAACTTTTCTCTTCTTTTCTTCTTTGAAAGTTATCATTTCCTTTGTTGTTGATTTGAGTGAACAGTTAAACTTAATGGTCAAAGTGTGTGATGTGACATAAACAAGTCTGGCACCAATAGCAAGAATTCATTAGTTCCTTTTAGATAGTTTCTATTGTCATATAATTAAAAAGTACTCAGATCTCTAGGAGAGTCAAAAATGGCAAGACTTCCTCTGTTGGCAGGGATCAAGAAAAAACTTCTGAAAGAGATTTCATTTGAGATGTCTAGGTCAAGATGCACACATTTGAATATAAGGAATAAATCATAGGTAGCTAGGGGAGAGGAAATGAGTTATGTCCAGGAAATACTGGGGAGTTTATCTTGCTTTGCTCAGATAAATTCTGTGTGTAGAAGGGCAAAATAAGGGTAGAAAGATAAGTTGGGATTATTTTTGAACCACTTTGAAATACCTAAAGTTTAAAGTTGGACAAAATAGTGTAAGAAGTTATTCAAAGTGTTTCAGAAGAATATATCAGAATCAAAACATTAATCTGGAAACAATATCTAGACACTTTGGGAGTTAGGAGAGCTTAGTGGTAGGGAGTCAGAAATGTTTGTTAAGATAAGTCTGGTTGAAAGGTAATGAGAGTCTGAACTGGATGGCAGAAGGAATTGAAAACACAGAGGTATTGTGCAAGCAGAATCTATAAGACTGAAGAATTCACTGGTGGTCCAGTGGTTAGGACATTGTGCTTTTGCTGCCACCGTCCTGGGTTTAATCCCTCGTTGGGGAACTAAGAGCCCAAAAGCCATGTTTCATGGTAGGGAAAAAAGGTATACATATCTATAAAACTTGAGTGTTGTTTATGTGTAGTAATGAGATTGGAGAATTGAAAAGATGATTTTCAATTAAAGATGAATAAGAAAGAGTGGTGCCAGGGAACTCAGCTCAGTAGTCTGTCATGACCTATACAGGAAAAGAATCTAAAAGAATGTGGCTATGTGTATAACTGATTAACTTTGCTGTACAAACAAACTAACACAATGTTGTAAATCAACTATATGCCAATAAAATTTCTTAAAAATGAAAAATACTCAGATGTGTGTGTGTATATATATACATATGGATATTATATCACATATAATAATATATAATCACTGTTATTTAATAAATTCATATTTAGGTAATACAGTATATCCTATATTTTGTATATATTTTTAAGGTTAAATCCCCCTTTTTTCAAGTTTCCCCTTTTTTTACACATAAATTTACCCAGTTGCATCCTGTAGCCCTGGCTTTTAAATACTTTTTTGTTCCTGTAGATACAAAGTTTATTTGCTACTTGATGGTGAAGTCTGTTCCTGGTTATTGCTCATTGAAACTATTAAGGGCGTTATTTCATTCTTTTTTTATGACTGAGTAATATTTCATTGTGTATGTACCACATCTTTATCCATTCCTCTGTCAGTGGATATTAGGCTGCTTCCATGTCTTGGCCATTGTAAATAGTGCTGCGGTGCATATATCTTTTGGAAGTATGGTTTTCTCCAGATTTGTGGGAAAAAGTGGAATTGCTGGATCATATAGTAGTTCTGTATTTAATTTTTTAAAGGAACCTCCATAGTGTTCTCCGTAATAGTTGCACCAATTTATGTTCCTGCCAACAGCGCAGGAGGATTCCTTTTTCTCCACACCCTCTCCAGCATTATTATTTGTATACTTTTTTTGTTGGCCATTCTGACTTGTATGAGGTTATCATTGTAGTTTTGATTTGCACTTCTCTAATAATTAGTGAGATTGCAGAAGAGGAGAAAAGGAAAGATATAAACATCTGAATTGGAGAAGGAAATGGCAACCCACTCCAGTATTCTTGCCTGGAGAATCCCATGGGCAGAGGAGCCTGGTGGGCTACAGTCCATGGGGTCACAAAGAGTTGGACACGACTGAGTGACTTCACTCACTCACAAGCAACTGAATGCAGAGTTCCAAAGAATAGCAAGAAGAGATAAGAAAGCCTTCTTCAGCGATCAATGCAAAGAAATAGAGGACAAGAACAGAATGGGAAAGGCTAGAGATCTCTTTAGAGATACCAAGGGAACATGTCATGCAAAGATGGGCTTGATAAAGGACAGAAATGGTATGGACCTAACAGAAGCAGAGGATATTAAGAAGAGGTGGCAAGAATGCATGGAAGAACTGTACAAAAAAGATCTTAATGACCTGGATAATCACGATGGTGTGATCACTCATCTAGAGCCAGACATCCTAGAATGTGAAGTCAAGTGGGCTTAGAAAGTATCACTACGAACAAAGCTAGTGGAGGTGATGGAATTCCAGTTGAGCCATTTCAAATCCTGAAAGATGAAACTGTGAAAGTGCTGCACTCAATATGCCAGCAAATGTGGAAAACTCAGCAATGGCCACAGGACTGGAAGAGGTCAGTTTTCATTCCAGTCCTGAAGAAAGGCAATGCCAAAGAATGCTCAAACTACCGCACAATTGCACTCTGATGCTGGAAGGGATTGGGGGCAGGAGGAGAAGGGGACGACAGAGGATGAGATGGCTGGATGGCATCACTGACTCAATGGGCGTGAGTCTGAGTGAACTCCAGGAGTTGGTGATGGACAGGGAGGCCTGGCGTGCTGCGATTCATGGGGTTGCAAAGAGTCAGATCAGACACGACTGAGTGACTGAACTGAACTGAACTGAATAATTAGTGAGATGTTGAGGATCTTTTCCTGTGCTTTTGGCCATCTGTATGTTGTCTTTGGAGAAATATCTGTTCAGATCTTCCTCCTATTTTTTGATTGAGTTGTTTATTTTTTTATATTGAGCTGCATGAGTTGTGTGTGTATTTTGGAGATTAATCCCTTCTTGGTCTCTTTGTTTGCAAATATTTTCTCCCGTTTTGTGAAAATGGTTTTCATTTTGTTTATGCTTTCTTTTGTTGTGCAAAATCTTTTAAGTTTAAATGAGTCCCCTTTGTTAATTTTTCTTTTTATTTTTAGTACTCTAGGAGGTGGATCCAAACAGATATTGTTGCAGTTTAGTGTGTTCTGCCTGTTTTCCTCTAAGAGTTTTATAGTGTCTGGACCTTATCTTTAGGTATTTGATCCATTTTGAGTTTATTTTTGTGTATGATGTTAAAGAATGTTCTAGTTTTATTCTTTTACATGCTGTCCAGTTTTCCCAGCACCACTTATTAAAGACTGTGTTTTCTCCATGATTTTATTCTTGACTCATTTGTCTTATTAGTTGACCATGGTGCATAGGTTTATCTCTGCACTTTCTGTTATGTTCAGTTAAGCTATCTATCTGTTTTTGTGCCAGTCCCATACTGTTTTGATGACTGAATACTTGGTACTATACTTTGTAGTATAGTCTGAAGTCAGGGAGCCTGATTTCTCCAGCTCTATTTTTCTTTCTCAAGATTGTTTTGGCTATGGAGGGTCTTTTGTATTTCCATACAAATTGAAAACTTTTTTTGTTCTAGTTTTGTACCACTTGTAATTTGATATGAGTTGCATTGAATCTTTAGATTGTTTGGGGTAGTGTAACTATTTTGACAGTTTTTTCATTCTTCCAATGCAAGGACATGGTCTATCTTCTGCCTGCTTCTCATCTTTGATTTCTTTCAGTAGTGTTTCATAGTTTTATGACTACACGTCTTTTGCCTCCTTACATAGCTTTATTACTAGGTATTTTATTCTTTCAGATGTGACGGTAAATAGGATTGTCTCCTTATTTTTCTTTCTGATCTTTCATTGTTAGTATATAGGAATGCCAGAGATTTGCTTGCTAATTTTGTTCCCTGCAACTTTACCAAATTCATTGATGAGTTCTAGTAGTTTGGTGGTGTCTTAAGGGTTTTCTGTGTATACTATCACATCATCTACAGACAGTGACAGCTTGACTTCTTTCCCAAATTGGATTCCTTTTATTTCATTTTTTTCCTTGATTGCCATGGCTAGGATATCCAAAATTATGTTGAATAAACATGGTGAGAGTAAACATCCCTTGTCTTATTCCTGATCTTTGAGAAAATGCTTTTATTTTTTCACCATTGAGAATAACGTTAGCTGTACATTTGTTGTATATGACTTTTGTTTGTTGAGGTAGATTCCCTCTGTACTCACTCTCTAGAGAGTTTTTTTTTAACATAAATGTGTGTTGAATTTTGCTAAAAGTGTTTTCTGCATCTATTGAGATGATCATATGGTTTTTATTCTTCAGTTTGCTAATGGGATGTATCACATTGATTGATTTGCATATATTGAAGAATCTTTATTTCCCTAGGTTAAATCCCACTTGATCATGGTGTATGATCCTTTTAATGTATTGTTGGATTTGGTTTGTTAGTACTTCATTGAGGATTTTGCATCATTAGTGATAGTTCAGTTCAGTTCAGTTGCTCAGTCGTGTCCAACTCTTTGCAACCCCATGAATCGCAGCAAGCAGGCCTCCCTGTTTATCACCATCTCCCGAAGTTCACTCAGACTCACGTCCATCGAGTCAGTGATGCCATCCAGCCATCTCATCCTTGGTCATCCCCTTCTCCTCCTGCCCCCAATCCCTCCCAGCATCAGAGTCTTTTCCAGTGAGTCAACTCTTTGCATGAGGTGGCAAAAGTACTGGAGTTTCAGCTTTAGCATCATTCCTTCCAAAGAAATCTCAGGGTTGATCTCCTTCAGAATGGACTGGTTGGATCTCCTTGCAGTCCAAGGGACCCTTAAGAGTCTTCTCCAGATAACTGACCTGTAATTTTCTTTTTTGTGGTATCTTTGTCTGGTTTTGATATCAGGGTGATGATGACCTCTTAAAATGAGCTTAGGAGTATTCTTTCCTCAGCAGTTTTTGGGAGGATTTTCAGAAGGATATTGCTATTATTGCTTTTTTTGATTTCCATTTGTATGGAAAACCTTTTTCTGTCCCCTCACTTTCAGCCTGGATGTGTTCCTAGATCTGAAGTGGGTCTCTTGTAGATAGCATGTATATGAGTCTGATTTTGTATCCATTCAGGCAGTCTGTGTCTTTTGGTTGGAGCATTTAATCCATTTACATTTAAAGTAATTATGTATATGTATGTTCCTGTTGCCATTTTCTTAATTATTTTGGATTTGTTTTTAGAGAACTTTTTTTTCTTCCTCTTTTTATTGGCTTCTCTTCTGATTAATCCCATGGACAGAGGATCCTGGTGGGCTACAGTCCACAGGGTCACAAGAGTTGATCATGACTTAGCAACTAAACCACCACCACTTTAAAATTATGTATTGCTTTTCCCTTGCTGCCTTTAATTTTTTTCTCTGTGTTTAATTTTTTCAGTTTGATTAATATGTCTTGGCATGTTCCTCCTTACCTTTATCCTGTATGGGACTCTCTGTACTTGCACGGACTTGAGTCAGTGTTTCCTTTCGCATGTTAGGGAATTTTTCAGCTATAATTTCTAAAAATATTTTTATCCGGCCCGTTCTCTCTCTTCTCTTTCAGGGACCCCTATGATGTAAATGTTGGTGTGTTTAATGTCCCAGATATCTCAAAAGTTAGGTTTTACATTGTAATTCTTAATCAGTGACTATAAAAATAGTAAGAGATCTAGAAAAAAATCTAACAACTAAATTAAAATGAAATGCTGAAAATATTCAAATTACCCAAAAGTAGGTAGGGGGGTAAAAGGCTAAGAGAAAGCAGTCAACTGGTAGAACTAAATCCAATTGTATTATTAATTGCATTAAATATAAATGATCTAGACACACCAATTAAAAGAGATCATTTGGGGGGAAAACATATAAAATTTTAAAAAACTTTACTAGATTAATACAGATAGTTTAAAAGATATTCCATACAGAAACTAATTGAAGGAAAGTTGGAGTGACTGTATTAATATCAGATAATATGAATTCCAGAACAATGAAAATTGATGTGATTGAATGGGGACATTTACATAATAAAAAGAGAGTCTGTTTTTCCAGAAGACATAAAAAATCCTAAGATACATACAGTTAACAGAGCTTCAAAAGCAAAAGCTGATGGAACTGACCAGAGAATTAAAGACAGAAAAATCTACAGATAGGGACTTCCCTGCTGGTGCAGTGGTTGAGACTCCATACTCCCATTGCAGGGGGCATGTGTTTGATCCCTGGTCAGGAAAGTAAGGTCTCACATGCCTCACAATGTGGCCGCCCCACCAAAAAAGAGAGAAATCTACAGTTGTCCTTATCAACTACAGTGTCCCTGTGTGGATGCTGAGTTCTTCATTTGTGTCTGACTCTTTGCGACCCCATGGACTGTAGCCCGCCAGGCTCCTCTGTCCGTGGAATGCTGCAGGCAAGAATACTGGGATGGATTGCATTTCCTACTCCAGGGAATCTTCCCAACCCAGGGACTGAAACTTCATCTCTTGAGTCTCCTGCTTTGACAGGTGGATTCTTTAACAACCGTATCATCTGGGAAGCCCCATCAACTACAGCACTCTTATAATAATCAGTAGGTCAGATAGACAGAATATCAATAATATAGAAGATCTGAACAGCATAACATAACAGCAATAATATAAAACAGCATAAAAATATTACAACATATAAAGAATAAAAAACAAAACAGCATATAAAAATATTATAACAGCATTAATATAGAAGATCAGAACCAACTGACTTAACTGACATTTATAAAACACTCCACCCAATAGCAGTAGGTTATACGTTCTTTTCAAGGGCAAATGGAACATTCAAAAATATCTTATTCTGAGCCATAACAGAAACCTTAACAAATTTAAAAGAATTAAAATCATGCAAAGTATGTTCTCTGACTCTAACAAAATTAAACTAGAAATTAAGAACAGAAAGATCTGAAAAATCAACTATTTTGGAGTTTTTAAAAAATCATAATTCATATTTCAAAGAGGAAGTCTCAAGGAAAATTAGAAAGTATTTTGAACTGAATGAAAAATTAAATGCATCATACCATTTATGAAATGACGTTAGAGCTGTGTTAGAGGGATATTTAAGGCATTAAATAAGGAAGCATGTATTAGAAAAGAAGAAAGCTTTAAAGCCAATAATTCAAGATTCCACCTTAATAAACTTAAAAAGACAAGGGAAAATTAAACCCAAAGCAAGTGGAAAGATCAAAATAATAAAGATAAAGACAGAAATTAATGAAATTTAAAACCTAAAAACAATAAATAAAACCGATCACATGAAAGCCCAGTTGTTTTAAAACATTAATGTATTTTAATTTTATGAACTCTTGGTCCAGAGTGAGCAAGAAAAATAAAAGATGTAAACTATCAATATCAGGAGTGAAAGTGGGCATATCGTTATAGAACCTATATTCAAAGGATAAGTAAATACTATGAACCACTCTTAACATAAATTTGACAGCATGGATAAAATGGATCAATTTCTTCAAAGACAAATCTTAACAAGACTTAACAGAGAAACAGATAACTTGCCTAGCCCTGCATCTATTAAAGAGATTGAATAAGTAGTTGAAAACCTTCCCACAAATGAATGAAACAAATGGTCTCTTTTATAAGGGCCCTAACCCCATTCATGAGGGCTTATGAAGTGATAACCTCCCCAAAGCCCCAGTTTCAAACACCATCACCCTGGAGATTAGGTTTCAGTGTTGGAGAGACACAAGCATTCAGTGTGTAGCCGGGATCTACAGAAGTCTGCAGCAGGGCAGTGCTGCTTAGCCTTAGGATTAGTGACGTTATGGACCTGATAATTCCTCTAAAACTCAGTATTGTTAAGATGTCAGTTCTCTCTATATTGATCTACAGATACAGTGTCCTCTCAAAATGTTAGCAGGCTTTTTTTTTGTAGATATTAAACTGGTTCTGTAAATGGCTAGACTAGGTAACTAGAATAGGCAAAACAATTTCACAAGGGAAGAACAAAGTTGGACGCTCAAAGTCTGATTTTGAGAACTTTCAGGAAATAGTGATTAACGGGTGTGTTATTGGTAAATTACAGTTTTAATTAAATATTAAATTAAATATTAGGACTTCCCTGTAGCTCAAACAGTAAAGAAGCTGCCTTCAATGCAGGAGACCTGGGTTAAATTCTTGGGTCAAGAAGATCCTCTGGAAAAGGGAATGGCAATCCACTCCAGTATTCTTGCTTGGAGAATCTCATAGACAGAGAAGCCTAGAGGGCTACAGTTCATGGGGTGGCAAAGAGTTGGACACGACTGAGCGACTAACACTTACTTACTTACACTTACTTATTGGTAAAAGCTTTTGTATATACATAAATACATGTTACTAAGTCATGTCCAGCTCTGCAGTTCCATGAACTGTCTCCTCTGTACATCAGATTTCCCAAGGCAAGAATTCTGGAGTGGGTTGCTATTTCCTTCTCAGGGGAGCTTCTCAGTGCAGCAGTGGAACCTGGGTCTCTGGCTTGACAGACAGATTGTTTACCACTGAGCCACCTGGAAAGTAGAATGGAGTAGAGTCCAGAAATAAGAGGCACACAGATATGCAATATTGGTTTTTTACTAAGATGAAAAGGCATTCACTGGTGAAATGATCATCTTTTCTAACAAATGGTGCTAGAACAATGGGATTCAGTTCAGTTCAGTCACTCAGTTGTGTCCGACTCTTTGCCACCCCCATGGACAGCAGCACATCAGCCTTCCCTGTCCACCACCAACTCCTAGAACTTGCTCAAACTCATGTCCATTGAGTTGGTGATGCCATCTCATCCTCTATCATCCCCTTCTCCTCCTGCCTTCAATCTTTCCCAGCATCAGGGTCTTTTCAAATGAGTCAGTTCTTCACATCAGATGGCTAAACTATTGGAGTTTCAGCTTCATCTTCAGTTCTGCCAAGGAATATTCAGGACTGACTTCCTTTAGGATTGACAGGTTTCATCTCCTAGCAGTCCAAGGGACTCTCAGGAGTCTTCTCCAACACCACAGTTCAAAAGCATCAATTCTTCGGCACTCACCTTTCTTCACAGTCCAACTTTCACATCCATACATGACCACTGGAAAAACCATGGTCTGACTAGATGGATCTTTGTTGGCAAAGTAATGTCTCTGCTTTCTAATATGTTGTCTAGGTTGTTCATGGCTTTTCTTTCAAGGAACAAGCGTCTTTTAATTTCATGGCTGCAGTCACCATCTGCAGTGATTTTGGAGCCCTCCAAAATAAAGTCTGTCACTGTTTCCATTGTTTCCCCATTGTTTTCTATGAAGTGATGAGACCACATATCATGATCTTTGTATTTTGAATGTTGAATTTTAAGCCAGCTTTTTCACTTTTCTCGTTCACTTTCATCAAGAGGCTCTTTAGTTTTTCTTTGCTTTCTGCAAAAAGGGTGGTGTCATCTGCATATCTGAAGTTATTGATATTTCTCCCAGCAATCTTGATGTTTGCATGATGTTCACTGCATATAAGTTAAATAAGCAGGGTGATAATATCCAGCCTTAATATCATCCTATCCCAATTTGGAACCAGTCTGTTGTTCCACATCCAGTTCTAACTGTTGCTTCCTGACCTGCATACAGATTTCTCAGGAGGCAGGTCAGGTGATCTGGTATTCCCATCCTTTGAAGAATTTTCCACAGTTTGTTGTGGTCCACACAGTCAAAGGCTTTGGCATAGTCAATAAAGCAGAAATAGATGTTTTTCTGGAACTCTCTTGCTTTCTCTGTAATCCAGAAGATGTTGGCAATTTGATCTCAGGTTCCTCTGCCTTTTCAAAAACCAGCTTGAATATCTGGAAGTTTCCGGTTCATGTACTGTTGAAGCCTGGCTTGGTGAATTTTGAGTATTACTTTACTAGCGTGTGAAATGAGTGCAATTGTGTGGTAGTTTGAGCATTCCTTGGCATTGCCTTTTTTGGGGATTTAAATGAAAACTGACCTTTTCCAGTCCTGTGGCTACAGCTGAGTTTTCCAAATTTGCTGACATACTGAATGCAGCACTTTCACAGCATCATCTTTTAGGATTTGAACTAGCTCACCTAGAAATCCATTTTCTCCACTAGCTTTGTTTGTAGTGATGCTTCCTAAGGCCCACTTGACTTCACATTCCAGGATGTCTGGCTCTAGATGAGTGATCACATCATCGTGGTTATCTGGTTCATGAAGATCTTTTTTGTACAGTTCTTCTGTGTATTCTTGCCACCTCCTCTTAATATCTTCTGCTTCTGTTAGGTCCATACCATTTCTGTCCTTAATCGAGCCCATCTTTGCGCATAATGTTCCTTTGGTATCTCTAGTTTTCTTGAAGAAATCTCTAGTCTTTCCCATTCTGTTGTTTTCCTCTATTTCTTGGAATTGATCACTGAGGAATACTTTATCTCTCCTTGCTATTCTTTGGAACTTTGCCTTCAAATGGGTATATCTTTCCTTTTCTCTTTGCCTTTCATTTCTGTTCTTTTCTTGCTATTTGTAAGGCCTCCTCAGACAACCATTTTGCCTTTTTTGTCTTTCTTTTTCTTGGAGGTGGCCTTGATCACTGCCTCCTATACATTGTCACAAACCTTATCCATAGTTCTATATGCAAAAAATGAACTTTGAGTTCTACCTCACATCACATACAGGAATTAATTCAAAATGGATCATAGGCTAAATGTAAAAACATAAAAACTGTTAAAAATATAAAACATGTTTGTTATGTTTAATAAACAAACATATTTTAGGTAAAACAATAGAAGTATAATCTGTGAAGCAAATTATAATGAAGTGTCAGTCAGTTCAGTCACTCAGTCGTGTCCGACTTTTTGCAACCCCATGAATCACAGCACACCAGGCCTCCCTGTCCATCACCAACTCCTGGAGTTCACTCAGACTCGTGTCCATTGAGTCAGTGATGCCATCCAGCCATCTCATCCTCTGTCGTCCCCTTCCCCTCCTCCCCACAATCCCTTCCAGTATCAGAGTCTTTTCCAATGAGTCAACTCTTCTCGTGAGGTGGCCAAAGTACTGGAGTTTCAGCTTCAGCATCATTCCTTCCAAAGAAATCCCAGGGCTGATCTCCTTCAGAATGGACTGGTTGGATCTCCTTGCAGTCCAAGGGACTCTCAAGAGTCTTCTCCAACACCACAGTTCAAAAGCATTAATTCTTTAGCACTCAGTTTTCTTCACAGTCCAACTCTCACATCCATACATGACCACTGGAAAAACCATAGCCTTGACTAGGTGGACCTTTGTTGGCAAAGTAATGTCTCTGCTTTTCAA